>JADBJO010001962.1:345904-358048 GCA_016801955.1 Conus betulinus | reverse complement strand
GGCGACAAGGGTAGTCTGATGTGAAGGAACACAAAGCTGAGAGTAAAGACAATGCCTGCGATGGTGCAGAGAGCAACACAGGAAAGGAGTCGGATCCTAACGTCATCGGGGGATTCTCCATATTGGGGAACTTCACTCATGAGCCTGTTAAATCAGTAAGTAGAAAGCGCTGTACATTTGGTTGTTGTTGATTCTAAATTTATTCATTTCTTAAAGCATGTTTGTCCATTTATTCAATCAAAACAAGCACACCAATAAATTATTGCCAGATACAGATACATATTTCGGTGTGAAAATCAGTTACTCTGCGTACTGTAAGATGCACATGAACATGCATAGCAAAGTTTGGGGGCAAAACTACTGTCATATCTTTTCCATCTGATAGTCCCTTTGCCAACCCTCATTCTCCCCCAATTCCATGGCCTTTTAGACAAGAAATTTTCACATTTATGACATTCACAAAGTTCTTCCTGTGACCTATTCATATAAATTTGGAAACAGGTACGTTATGGTGTAAGATTGCAATATTGTGCTTACACAGTTCTTCAACTCTTCCCATTTCATGTATCACATGTATGCAGTTTACTTCAGTGCAAATTGCAGTACCGTTCACCTGACAATAGATTTATGTAAATTTCATTTTAATGAATTTTGGTTAGCATGAGTGGATTGATTCAGCAGCTTTCTTGAATAAGCTACCCAGAATTTGACCAGCCCCAAAGTAAAGTTTTGGTGATACCATTTTTCAAGTGAAAACATTGTGAACTGTACATATGTATAATGTGTAGTATATTTATGTATTACAGCACACATACATATTGATAAATTTGTTGATCTACAAAAAGAAATGACTTTTTCGTTCACTCTTTTTCATTTGATTGATTATGGTGTAAATGTAAAATACAAAATATCATCATTCATTGGTTAAATCATGCTTGACTGTATATTCATTATGTTTAGTATATTTTATATTATTGTATGATATATATAGATAAATTTGTATATTTTAAAAACAGAAATGACGGTTATTCATTTGATTGATTACCTTGTGCAGTGTGAAACATGTACTTCTGGATCCTAATTTGGTTAGATTAGGAACAGCGCTTGTGCGCCAGTGTAGCCAGCATCCTGAGAGGATCGGGCTTCCAAATCAAAGTCCTCTTCACAGAGGTGGGAGAAAAGGGGCTGGTTGGAACATCAGCCCATGATCTCATGAAACATAACTGTCATTTGATGAAAACAGTAGATGAAAAAAAAAAGCCTGTTACGAAAAAATGTTTCGTCGTACTTGCTCGCTTTATATCTATATGAATAAAACTTTTATATGTTTCACCCTTAGATCATGATTTTTTTTCCTACTCTTTTTGTCTTTTCTTGAATGTCATTTTGGGTAATGGGCCCCATTATCCCAACCTAGGCATAATCTGCTCCTGCATTTGTGCAAAATGCCGGGGTTTTTTTTTTTTTTTTTTTTTTTTTTTTTTTTTTTTTTGCCTTGATCCGCAGCAATTTTTGCATTTCGACAGGTAAAACGGAAGCTTCCTGATTGGCTAGCTAATCCTACCATCATTGATGGTGGCTTGAAAAAGCGAAGGTTGGAATCAACTGACAAGGAAGAGGTGGAAGATGAGGCTGTGATGAAGATTTTAGATGATGACCTGAAACAGAATCTTTTCGAAAATGGAATTCGGAGCTTTTTCCCAGGTCTGTATATTTTCAAAATGCATTTAGAAAAAGAACAAAAAAAAATCTTATCTATCTTAATCTATCAGTCTGTCTACCTATATCTACCTATCTATCTATCTATCTATCTATCTATCTATCTATCTATCTATCTATCTATCTATCTATCTATCTATCTATCTATCTATCTATCTATCCATCTATCTATTGTCTGTCTATCTATCTGTTTCTATATGTCTCTCTCTCTCTCTCTCTCTCTCTCTCTCTCTCTCTCTCTCTCTCTCTCTCTCTCTCTCTCTCTCTCTATATATATATAGAGAGAGAGAGTCTATAACCTACTGTCATCAGTCAATGGAGTGTAATGTCTCTGAGATGGGAAAGACTAATGAAAGGAGAGAGAGAGAAAAAAAAAAAAAAAGTTTCACCTTTCATTGTGTTAATGATTTTTTTTTTTTTTTTTTTTAACCCTGAAAAGATAAAAGGAAGGGAGGATGAGGGGACAGAGACAAGGAGGAGGGGAATGGTGGATGTGATACGATTTTGGAAGTTTTCAGTTTGTGTCATAGCTTTTGGTTCATCAGCCTGCGTGATCAGAATGGCGGTTTGTTTATGAAATAAATAAACTGGTTAGGACCAAGTGATTCAGGTTGTGAGGAAAAAAAAAAAAAAAAAAAAAGAACGAATTAAAGAAAAATTGTGGTGTGTCCAGAAGTCACTGAATTGATATTTATATAATATATAAATACAAGTTTGGCAAGTCGTCAAAACATTTGTGTGTGACTAATGTTCAGTATAAAAGACAAAACCATTTTGTGTGTGACTAATATTCATGATAAAAGACAGTTGTAAAGGATGATTTTTTTTTTTTTTAATGTCAGTGAAAAGATAGGTTAGGCACCTGAATGATTTTTCAAGAGGGCCAAAATAATTTCTGTAAAAGGTAGATACAATAACTTCTGAAAAGAGCCAAAAAATAGGCTCTGAATAGGGCTAAGATCATTTCCTTTGAATGGATCGAAGGGTCTTGATACTTTCCGTTTAAAAAGGCCAGGATGATTTGTGAGCAGGGCCAAAGAATTTTCTGAATGGAGTTAAAGTAATGTTTGAAGGAGACCAGAGTGATTCAGGAAGAGGGACAACAGCGTACATTGCCAAAATATGGATATGCTGACAGTAACCAAGTTTGAACTATAATTTTAATCTTAATCTTAATCTTAACCAAGTTTGAGAAATCTGCTTCAGCCTCGTGATCATTTGTTTTTCTTTCCTTTTTTTTTTCCCTCTCCTCAGTACAGAGACAGTTTATTCCTGAAATCTGGAAAGACCTGAGGTTTTCCATCATGTGCGGACGGTACGGGCTGCGACCTCGAGATTTCTGCGTGTCTGCCCCCACTGGGAGTGGGAAAAACACTGGCCTACACTCTCCCTATCATCCAGGTGTTTATGTATGCTCTGTGTGTGTGTGTGTGTGTGTGTGTGTGTGTGTGTGTGGTGTGTGTGCATGCATGTGTATGTGTGTGGTGTTTGTGTGTGTGTGTCTATGTGTGTGCGCTTGAGAAGGAGAAAGAGAAAGGCAGTGAGTGAGTGAGAGTTCGACTGAGGTGCAAGGAGGGGAAGGGGAACTAGAATGAGGGAAAGGGAGGAGAGAGTGAGAGGTGATTTTTGTGTGTGTGTGTGTGTTGTTGTGTGTGTGTGCTGTGTGTGTATGTGTTGTGTGTGTGTGTGTGTGTGTGTGTGTGTGTGTGTGTGTGTACAGTACAGTATGTGTGTGTGTGTGTGTTTTGTTTCTCTTGTAGATAAGATTTTACTAACTGCTTACATTTTGAATGTGGTCTATGGGGATTACAGCTTTCAGTATCAACCTGAGAACAAGATGTCATGTCATACACAGGATTTGTACTTGTAGAAAATGATGAATCTCACCTTCCCTCTCTCCTTTAGTCCTTGTTTCTATTTGTTTTTTTCTGAGTGAGAGAATGTTCCTGATGACAATCTGAAATCCATGAGCTGAAATTGTCCTTTTTCATAATCTATCAATGTTCTAAAAAAAATTTTTGATAAAAAAAATATCATGACGGTTTATCATCATTTCGTTAAATTTTTGGCACAGACAAATCAGTCTGACCAATACCTGGTTTCATTGAGTCCATCAGTATCTTTTCAATATGTGTGTTTTTCATTAAATGGATGTGTGTGGATTATGTAATAAGGTCTGACCACATTGGGCTAATGCGTAGATCAGACATCTGCAAAGTCTTAGCCAGGAGACCCTCTTCTTAAATTCTCTCATCTTAGTTATCAATTGATTTATCCTTCAGCTTAAATCATACTCAGTGTGGTCTTAAAACTTACTGGATGTGGTGTAGCGTATATGGACTAGTCCGCACGCTGTGACACCTCCTTGATAAAACTGAAACTGTGTGTGTTGTGTGTCAGAATATGTGTTGAAGAAAATATGAGTTTGTATGGCTGCGATATGTTTATGTGCCTGTGTATTTTGTTGCTATAAATGGGTTTAAGTCAGTCAGTCAGTGTCTGTTCTGTGTCTTTATGGGGTTTTTTTTTTACATAGGTGGATGTGGATAGTGTGTGGCCAAAAGTATGTGTCACATAGAATACGTGCATGCACGTGTGTGAGATGGTATGTGTGTGTGTGTGTGTGTGTGTGTGTGTGTGTGTGTGTGTGTGTGTGTGTGTGATGTAATGTAATGTGTTTTAAAAGAATATGTGTGGTCTGGCTGAATCTTATTTGTTGAAATAAGTGTGTTTGTGCACTACATGTCTGTATTAAAGGTGTAGGTGTGCTTTGTTTTGTAGTGCCTCAAACAGCGGTGGGAAACCTCACGTGTCTGCGGTGTGGTGGTGTTACCTGTTCGAGACCTAGCAGAGCAAGTGTACAATGTGTTTTGCCAGTACTGCCAGGGAACGTCGCTGAAGGTAGGTCAAGTTAGAAGTTTTGCTCTGGTGTTCAATTGAATTTCAGTTGCTGTTGTCTTGTTCTTTATTTCATACTGCCGGTCTCCCTGACACTTCTTACGCTTGGATTTTGTGGCAGTTAATAACACTAGGCTCTAGTTGATTCTTTTTCTTCTTCTCCTTTTTAAAGAGAGGAGAGAAAGAGAAAGATGCAGTTTTTATACAGCAAAATACTCTTCTGCGTGTGTGTGTGTGTGTGTGTGTGGTGGGGGGTGGGTGGGTGGGTGAAAGTATGTGGATGTGCCTGTGAGTTACATTTTCATCCATTCTAAAACTTGTAGTCATCACATCACTGTGTGTGTGACTGTGTGTGTGTGTGTGTGTGTGTGTGTGTGTGTGTGTGTGTGTGTGTGTGTGAGTCTGTGTGTGTTTGTGTGTGTGAGTGTGTGTAAATATGTGCGTGTGTATATGTGTAAGTATATGTTCATGACTCCCATGTGTGTATGTGTGTGTGTGTGTGAGTGTGTGTGTCTGTGTGCATCCATGTGTACGAGTGAGTGGATGAGTGTGCTTGATTGTTTGCATATGTGACAGAGTGTCTCCTTCCCATCCACCAGTATGATCTAAATCATCACACTCTGTACATTTTTTTGTTTTCTGTTCTATTCGTAGATTGGACTGGTGGTGGGGAAATCCCCTTTTTCCGTGGAACAGGAAACGCTCGTCTCAAAACGGTTTGTGTCTGTTAATCTGTCAGTCTGCAATCTGTCTCTTTGTTGATGGGTAACGTTCGCCTCAAAGGATGAAGTCAACAGGAAGAACCTTTATATGTAGGGGAGAGGACAGATGGAGGGGGCAAGGGGGAGTAGATGTGGAGAAGGAAAAAAGTGGGTGGGAGGAGCAGTCTAAAACCACAGTTACGCCAAGAGCATAGCAACAATCTTGTTTTAAATGGATAGTGAGAGAAACCATTGTGCATGCTGCACATGTTGAGAGAGGGAACTAAGTTTTGGAATGGTGAGATGATGTGACAGAATGTGCGTCTAAGGGAGAGACAATGTGTCATTATGGAGAATAAAATTTTTGTTTTCAAAATAATGAAACTGCAGAAGAAAGAAACAGCTAAGTAATTATTTATGCATTGTCCATTATGCTTTTGGGGGCTGGGGAAGGACAGGTGTGGGTGGAGGGGGTGGCTAGTGGCTAAGGGCAGCAACCTTCTCTTCCTGCAAAACCAAAGGGTATATATAAACTGACTGAAAATCTTGCTTGGAAAGAGAATGTTTGCACTTGCATATAGTTAGATAGATAGATACACTGCCAATAGCTGTTATTCAAGAAAAAAATTTTTCTCTGTCTAGCATCAAATACAAATTCTTAAAACACCATTTTGTGACTTGTGAGTGAATCTGATTGACCTACATACCTTACTAGAGGATGCATGTTGTGTTTTTGTGTTGTATGCATCCGCAAAAAGCGTGAAGTTGAAATCTGCATGCAACTCAAAGTGGTCATGACAACTCGATTGTGATTGCTTCTTGTAGACTTAAAACTGATTTGATTTGACAGGTATCCAGACGTGTATCACAGTCTAGTCGACATTTTGGTGGCCACACCTGGTCGTCTGGTAGACCACGTCAACTCCACACCTGGCTTTGATCTCTCGCACCTTCGTTTCTTGGTCAGTGCATTTTGACGGATTTTCTTTTCTTTTTTTTTTCTTAAAGCTGTTACTTACCATGTGTTTTTTTTAGCAGTTTTGAATTTGGATTTTACAACATGATTCTGTTATTGTTAACTCTTTTGTCATGTCTAAATTTGTCTGTTATGGTAATATGTTGTATTATACATTTTTGCGAGGCCGCCATCAGTCACGTTTATTCTGCAAGTCTTACCACCAGGGCTTTATATAAGAGTCCTCTGTGTTGTCCTGGCAAATGTGCTTTGTGTTCAATGTTTATGTTTATGTTATGTTCATGGAAATAAAACTGTTTAAACCAACATGATTCCTTTTTTTGAATGTGATTGTATTTTACCAGGATGTTTTACTGATGTACTGTGACATGATCATGAGTATTGTGTTTAACTTTAAGAGAAAGCAGAATGTGAACAAACCCTTATGGTTACTATTCATCATTATTTTCAGTAATAAATGTTGGGTTGCTTTTGCCCTCGCTGTGGTGAGCTCTTGGCCCAGTCTGTGGTGCTGGACAGCTTAATGAGAAACGTTATGGGTAAAGGGTTACCACAATGTCAGCTCAGGAGGGGGATGCACAAATTATTTTGACTCAGTGACTGTGCAGTTGTGGTCACCCACAGAGGGCTTAAACGGTGGTATATGTAGCATTAGTACACGTATTGCCTTGTGGTTCAGTTGTCAGTTACTCGTTTAACTGTGGGTCACCATGTTGGTTCACTTTTAGAGATGGGTCACCATGTTGGTTCACTTTTAGAGATGAGGTTTGAACTCAGTACCATGTTTGTTGGGGGGGTGGGGGTGGGGGGGGTCTCTGGGTCTCGGTCAGTACCTCATTGGGGGGGTGGGGGTGTTCTGGGGGGGGGTCTGGGTCTCATCTGGGTCTCGGTGGTTCCATATGTCATGCCACTCCAGGTGTCTGTCATTCAGTGACTCAGAGGGCCTGTGAGACGAGTTGGTTGTCCATGCCTGTTGGCTGCCATTAGGTCTGTCTTCCCTTGCGCCATGCAAAACTTTGTTTATGGAACCTCTCTCTTGTTTATGGAACCTCTCTTTGTGTATGGAACCTCTGTTTATGGAACCAGTCTTTGTTTATGAATCTCTCTTTGTTAAGGAGCCTCTGTTCATGGAATCTCACTTTGTTTATGGAATCTCTCTTTGTTTATGGAACCACTCTTTCTTTATGGAACCTCTCTTTGTGGAACTTCTCTTTCTGGAATCTCTGTTTATGGAACCTCTGTTTAGGGAACCTTTCTTTAGGGAACCACTCTTTGTTCAAGGAACCACTCTGTTTAAGGAACCTCTCTTTGTTTCTGGAACCTCTCTCTATGGAACCTCTATTTATGGAACTGCTCTGTGTAAGGAACCTCTCTTAGTTTATGGAACCGCTCTGTGTAAGGAACCTTTCTTTGTATATGGAACCTCTCTTAGTTTATGGAACTGCTCTGTGTAAGGAACCTCTCTTAGTTTATGGAACCACTCTGTGAAAGGAACCTCTCTTTGTATATGGAACCTCTCTTTTTTTATGGAACTGCTCTGTTTAGGGAACCTCTCCTTGTTTCTGGAACCTCTCTTTGTTTAAGGATCCTCTGTTGAACTGCTGTGTAAGGAACCTTTTGTTAATGGAACTTCTCTTCATTTAAGGAACCTCTCTTTGTCTGTGGAACCTCTCTTCGTTTAAGGAACCTGTCTTTGTTTATGGAACCCCTCTTTGCTAACCAAAGCCTCCTTCCACACCAGCAATAAAAGCATCGTTGTCTTTCGCCCTCCTTTACACTCTGACCACCCCCCACCCCCACCCTCCCTTTGCTCACTGAGCTCTGGTGTTGCAGGAGAATGCAGACAGGCCGCCTCCTGGCCCTGAAGGTGGGTTTCCTTCGGGTTTTTTTTTCTCCAGAGGGCCAGTGACAGCAGTCCAGAACATTCCAGCCGTAGAGACTCTTGCTGCATCCATCTGGATGTGACCAGACTTTGTTGCAGAAAATATTCAGTTCTAGGTGTTCAGGAATGAATTGTTTACAGTTAAGTAAAATAGTCGAGTTTATGGCCTGTGTAGTTTTCCTTAGAATGAAGCTCATGTATGCATGCGAAAAAAAGAATGAAAACTGTGTTCTGCGGAAATTATAACTTCGGCATGTCACGATATGTGTTAGGGGCATCAAAGTTTAAACCTCAGCGCAACACCATTAAGTTATTGCCCTGTTTCAGGTGATCGACGAAGCAGATCGTATGATGGAGGACATCAAGCACGACGACTGTTGTCTCTTGTGGAAAAAGCAGCTTATGCTGCCGCCCCGCAAGCTTACCGCCCTTTGTCCAGGGTACCGCCAGGACCCTTGACCCTTGCCAGGTAACCATTGGTTCACCGCAAGTCTGGTCGTAGTGTGTTAGAAATGCTGTGTGTGGGTGTGTGTATGTGTGTGTGGGTGGATGGGTGCTTTGGTGATGTGTGTGTGTGTGTGTGTGTGTGTGTGTGTGTGTGTGTGTGTGTGTGTGTGTGTGTGTGTGTGTGTGTGTGGGGTGTTTGCATGGTGTGTGTGTGTGTGTGTGTGTGTGTGTGTGTGTGTGTGTGTGCCTGGCTGCCTGAAGTGAGTTTGTGTATTTGTGTGTGTGTGTGTGTGTATGTCTATGTGCAAGTGTGTCTGTACACATGTACGCCAGGCACCTGTCCAGTGTGCAAGTGTGTGTGTGTGTGTGTGTGTGTGTGTGTGTGTGTGTGTGTGTGTGTCTGTCTGTCTGTCTGTCTGTCTGTGTCTGTGTGTTTGTGTGGGTTAGGAGTTCAAGTGCATGAGTGTGTATACATGTGCATGAGGCGAATTCATATATATTTGTCTGTGTATGTTTATGTGTTTGTGTCTGTATGCTTGCATGTTAGAGTCGTGCACCTATCCATGTATGTGAGTGTGTGTGTGTGTGCGCATGCGCACGCTCTGGAAGGGGGAAGGGTTAAGGGAGGAGAAACGAGTGTGGAAGGACACATTTGGTGTGATTTATGCATTTTAATGTTTTAAGAGTTTGTGCCTTTAGAGGCAGACAGCTGATAGTGTGTGTGTGTGTGTGTGTGAAAAAGAATTAAAAGCATAGTACAGTGGAAATTCTCCACAAAAA
This sequence comes from Conus betulinus, assembly GCA_016801955.1. Taxonomy (NCBI): domain Eukaryota; kingdom Metazoa; phylum Mollusca; class Gastropoda; order Neogastropoda; family Conidae; genus Conus; species Conus betulinus. Next base: position 348,645 of record JADBJO010001962.1, on the reverse strand, counting down.
AAATCAAATGCATTTGGAAGAGCACAGACTTCTACTAAGGTTGAGTGAATCCTGGACTCTCATTGATCTGGATCCGGGCCACTGATCCATACCAATATTTAATGGCTTCATCTACAGACCACAGTCCTTTTTCTTTGACCAAGTTTTGTTGTTTTTATGTGAGTTTACTGACAGACAACCAACCAACAGACAACCAATCAACAGACAACCAACCAAACAGACAAACCTGTAGACACAGATGACTACATTTCCACCTTGACAGAAGGAAAGGAAGAAAATGGGAAGTAACTCTTTCACTCTGATCATACTACCCTTGCTGACAGATTACAGATGCGAGCGAAAACATTAGCTCCTTCGTGGAAGTTATAGTTGTGGTCTTTAGTTTAGAGGAGGAGCATCTTTGTTGGGAGGTTAGTCCAGTAGAAAGACAAATATTAACCACAGAAAGAAGAGTTTAAAGCAAGGCAGTCTTCTTTGTTGAGAGGTAAATCCAGTGCAAAGACGAAAATTCACTCGGTAACAAGCATTCAAAGGGAGGCAGTTTTTTTTTTTTTTTTTATTGTTTGAAGGTAAACGCAATACAAAGACAAAAATGCTTCACAGAAACAAACATCCAAAGGGTGGCCGTTTGCTGTGTTTTCATGTTAGGAGGTAAATACAGTACAAACATGTACCACAGAAACAAATGTTCAAATGGAGGCAGCCTTTACTGAAGAAAACAGACTGCACAGATTGTGAAGATGTTTTCACAATTTTGCTGGGGAACATGCTTGAAAGCAAGTCCCCACATTTCAAATATTTCTTTTTCCCCTTCAGTCACTTTCCATGCTTGACTTATTTCAGTGTCTGCCATCGTTTGGAGAACGCTGTTCATGTTGCAGAATCTCTCATCTTTCACTACAGGCTTTTTATCATGTCACCAGGACCAGACCATGTCGTGTCATCTGCCATTTTCGTTTGCCGGAAATGGTACAGTTCTACTGGCTATGACATTCATGGACTGACCTACTGCAGTGTGACTGGATCTCGCTGCTCATGAACTAATGAACAAGGTGGAATTGTCCATCCTTAGGCATTTTTACATACACCGTCAATGCACGCTGAAAAGGATAAAGTGGGGGAGTCTCAAACACCATTAAGGGGCACTGAAGAGGTTAAAGTGTGGAGTATTGTGCCATTTATCAATAATGATCAGTATCTGATAATACTAAAAGGTAAGTGATATGTGTGTGTGTTGTTTCAAAGCCTGTGCTTTCAATTTCTTTCTTTCTCTGCCTGTTGCAGTGCCCAGTGCAGTCAGCTGCCTGTAAGTATACATTTACATCATATGAATAATTCATAGGCCTTATGCAGCCGAATTTAAGACTGCACATTTATTCAAACAAGCACAGCCTTTTTATTGGCATATAAAAGTAAAACTAAAATTGGCCACTGAATTTCATACCTTGGAAATATTACTACTCCCCATGAGCCACACACACACACACACACACACACACACACACACACACACACACACACACACACACACGCTCTCCACGCACGCACGCACGCACGCACGCACGCACGCATGCATGCGCACACACACACACACACACACATACACACAAACGCACACACAAATTCCTGGCCAGTTTTTCTGTGACCTCTCCATTTTGTTCTTTCCACGCCTCCCCATCAACAATCCTTTCCCACACCCAACCGATGACCTCATGATTGCTTATTTTTATGACCTTAACAGAAACATCTAGAAGCAGAACAATAGATAGAAAGTGGTTGAGAATATGATTATGAGTTGCGAGAGTAATTCAGCGAGAGTGACACACCATTATTATGGGACAGATACTGCTGATGGGCTCACCCAGAGCAATTTTTGCCCTATCTGTCAGCTTAATAGTTCAGTTAGAGAGAGAAAAATGCCAAAACATGGGCATGACACTTTGCACCTATAAGAGAGTCAATATCTTGACCGTAATCCTAGTGCGCTTCAAATGTTGGCCTTTCTGGATCTCTTTGTTTGACCCACAAAATGCACCATCAGCTGACTGTCCCTGTAAACCTGCTTATACTGTTGACTGTGACATGAATTTACCACGGACATGTACAGAAAATGAAAACTGATGTCGCCATAAGGGCAAAGTACGAATGGCCAGAGAATGGAATTGTGTGTGTGTGTGTGTGTGTGTGTGTGTGTGTGTGTGTGTGTGTGATATGATCAGCAAGGATGATGAAGATGACGCAGTTGAGTTCAATGTAGTCAGAGCCTACATGATAGGGCTGCATTTTATACTTCCATCCACAGTACACTGGTGTCAGCGAGACTTGGGGAAATACAGACAATGCAAAGATAGTCCGGGAAGTTGGGGAACATTCTCAGAGATGCATCGAAATTGAGAACTTGACGTTGTGGTCTTAGTCTTCCCTGCAGGGCTCATAGAATGCTCAGCACTGGGTTGAAACCAGCCAGGGCTGAAAAATCCCACAAATAGACATTCCTGATGAAAATCAAACCCACGATCTGCCAGCCTAAAACTTCCCTGTTCTGTTTTTCATTAACCTCTGATCACTGTGAGCGGCAGTTTCAGAACTATGATTTTTGTCTGCAGCAGCCTCATGTTCATCTCTGTTGGTCTCTAGCTGCAGAAGCTGCTGTTTTCGGCCACTCTGTCCCACAATCCGGAGAAGCTGGAGCGTCTGAATCTGTTCATGCCGCGTTTAATGACGTCAGTGGTGTCCAAGAC
>JADBJO010001962.1:310904-340904 GCA_016801955.1 Conus betulinus | reverse complement strand
ACTGTCAGACATGCAAATAACAAGTGTGTTGTGTGCCAAGTGCCTGTAGGTCACAGGTGTGTAGTGTGCCAGGTTACCTGCGGGACACAGATGTGTAGTGTGCCACGTTAATTGCTGACAGCAGGCATATAGCATACAGTTTACCAGTAAGTAGCATTGAATGTACCAGATTACCTGCAGACAACAGTTGTGTAGTGTACCAGATTACCTGTAGACAACAGTTGTGTACCAGATTACCTGCAGACAACAGTTGTGTAGTGTACCAGATTACCTGCAGACAACAGTTGTGTAGTGGACCAAATTACCTGCATACAGTAGGTGGGTAGTGTACCAGATTACCTGCAGACAACAGTTGTGTAGATGTGTAGTGTACCAGGTTACCTGCAGACAAAGATGTGTAGTGTACCAGGTTGCCTTCAGGTAACAGGTGTGTGTGTACCAGATTACCTGCAGACGACAGGTGTGTAGTGGATCAGATTACCTGCAGACAGCAGGTGGGCAGTGTACCTGGTTACCTGGAGACAACAGGTGTATAGTGTACCAGGTCATCCACAGACACTATGTGAGTAGTGTAGCAGATTACATACAGACAAAAGGTGAGCTCTGTGCCATGTTACTTGCAGACAGCAAGCGTTTACTGCTCCGGGTAACACACAGGTGTGTCCTGTGTGCAGGCTGTGTCTGCTGGTGAAGCTGTTTGGGGGACTGACTGTGAAGGAGTTCTCCTCACGCCTGCCTGCAGAGAGACGCAAGAAGATCCTCAAGCAGTTCTCCAAGGGCAAGATCGATCTGTGAGTTCCTTTTATGCTGTCTGTGAGTCGTGTGCAAGCAGCTGGGGATGGCAGCTTTATTGGTATATTGTAAGGTTGACCACCTTTTTTTTTAGTTGGATTGGGCTTCAAATGGTCTGGTTGGTTGCTGGATTGGTGGTGTGGCTGGTGAACTTGAGTTTGAATGTGTCGAATGTGAGTTGGCTCATTTATAGATTAAATCTTTGATTGACTGGTTGACTTGAGTTTGTATATATGTCAGATGTGAGTTGATTAATTTATAGATTCAATTTTACATTGGCTGATTCTCTTTCAGTTTAGGCAGGGGCCGGAGGGGGTGGGGGGGGTTCCTGGTATCAAAGATTATCTCTTACAACTGTAGAAGGGGACCTAGTGAGCCAAGCAGGTAAGGCAGCAGGCTCTTGGTTCTAAGATGCAAGGTTCAATTACTGCTTCAGACAGCATGCGGTTGGGAGAGATTTTCTCTTCAATGTTCGCCTGTCTGCTGGCTCATCCCCTTTGAGTTCTTTGGATATGACTGTAAAACCGAAGTCTGGTGTGTGATCACATACATAAAAAATCATGCACCGACTTTGAATCCCATTTGACCTTCTGGAGAAGACTAGGCCATTGTGTGATGACATGTAAATAACATATGTGCACGCTTGTATTCTGTATAGACATCTTACTGAAGACTGATGAATGTGGTGACAGTATTGGGTGAAAGTAAAATCGACTGCATGTGCAAAAGTATTAGAAGAAACAACTGCATGTGCTTAAACGTCATTAATTCTGAACCTTGGAGCTTTAGCCAAGGAACAAAGGGAAAGCGAGAGACCTTTACTGAGCTGAATTTTGTTTTTTGGTCATGAAGAGTTTGTTGTTGGTGAAGAACATCTTTATCATCTTTATTCTAGCAGAATTTTTGACTGGTAGGGTTTTTCTATCATTGGTGAAGCTTATCTTTAGCATTTTTTTTTTTTTTTTTTCCTCTTAAGCTCAGATAAGAAAATGGAGATCACAGTACTGAGAAATCAAATGTGCAATGAATATATGTTTTAGAATAATGCTCAGATTTCCTTACCATCACTGCAGGTGTTTCGATCTCCCGGGCAAGGCTGATGATTAGGAAATGTTATAATGGGAAGACTGGGATAATGTCTTGTCACACAGTCGCAAAGCCCACACTGATATGCGTCACTGTCATATCATGAATCAATACACTGAATGCAAAAAAAAAAAATTGGTTTCAAAGCTGTTAGTCTTCTCACGCTTTGCTGTTTTCAAGGTGACCTCATGATTTTATGTCAGTTACACACCTGTGCCAAGTCATGTGGGTTTTTCTGCCCCGACCGCTCCTACCCAGAGTTGAGTTTGCTGCGGACTCAGTTGGGAAGACTGGGACCACACAGTCGAGTTTCATCCACTTAATGGATGCGTTTCTGAGAGTGTTGCTCAAATTTCCTGACCAACACTGCAGGTGTCTGTATCTCTCGGGCTGGTTGACGCCGGGATATATTATGAAAGGAAGCGTAGAGTACAGCCCTGTCATGTAGTCTCAGACCGAAATGGAAATCCGTAGCATCATCATAATCATCATCTCATTCTCATCGATCAGCATAAAAAAAAAAAAAAAAGTCAAATTCTGTGGCCCTTCATGCCCTGCTCTCATGGTGACCTCAGTTTCGATGTCCTCCGCGTCTGTGGCCTTGGTTTGGTTCCGTCGGGGTCACCGGTATCGGCGAGTCCATGGGGCTGTCGTTGGACGGACGTGGTGGCGCCCTCCGGAGGGAGAGCTCACTCACGCCGGCTCCGCGACTAAGCAATTATGTCGTCAGTAGGGGGCTTAGTAGGTGGTGTCCTGCGTATGTTAGATCAGAAGAACAGGCGCGTGGCATCACAGATGCTGTCCTCTGGCAGGCAGATAATCGTCCTCATGGGATCTCTCTTCGTTTTTCATTTTTTCTAGGTTCTGCCCTAAGACTTTAGTATGTATGTAGATCATGTTTAATCCCACCAATAAGGCAGCCACAGTGTGTCTTTGAAGAGCATGTCCAAACACGATCACAGTGTGGACGTTTTTGTTTTTCATATGTGTCATCCATCTCTCCAGTACATGATGACCTACACTTTTAAACAAAGAGAATAGAACAACATTTAACAACCATACAAGTTTTATTCACTTATTCTTCCATGCATTTATTCACACTCATGACCTCAGTTTATTTAAAGTCTTATGAGAACCGAGAGGAGGTGGCAGTGGGCACAGACGTTGACTGCAGAGAGAAAGTATCTCACCTGATTGTCTCGAGCGGGACTGAACCCAGTACCTTTGAATCAAGGAAAGAATGGTTAATCCTCAAGGTCAACCAGGCCCCAGATGGGGTACGAACCCACACCTTTCAGCTGGTAGTCCTTGAGCCTAACCTCTGTGAGTTAAAGAGAGAGAGAGAGAGAGTGTGTGTGTGTGTGTGTGTGTGTGTGTGTGTTTGTATGGTCATGAAGTTCTACGTGAAAAGAACTTTTTTTTTTTGCTGTTTTTGGGGTTTTTTTTTTAATCTTTATTTAATGAAGCATGATTGTTCATCAGGTTGGTGTGTTCGGATGTGATGGCGCGTGGGATGGACGTGGACAACGTGAAGTATGTCATCTCCTATGACAACCCTCCGTTCATCAAGACCTACATCCACCGGGGGGGCCGCACGGCCAGGGCAGGGAGAGCAGGCACCGCCATTTCCCTGCTAGAAAAGAAAGGTGTGGTGAAAGGGGTGGAGGAGGGGGGTGTCTTTGCATGTGAATGTCTGGGGAAAGTTATGGACCCTGATAAAGATTCAAATCAAAAAGAGAGAGATTCAGATCCAGATTCAGGTGTTTTGTTCTTGTAGGCCATGGCCTCTCAGAAGGGGGGATGTACATGAAACATAATAATGTTGAGAGAGAGAGAGAGAGAGGGAAGATCCATGAATTCTCACAAAGGGGGTTTGGTAACATGTTGGCAAGGATATGCAGCACGGCAAAAGCATGAATTCTCACAAAGGGGGTTTGGTAACATGTTGGCAAGATATGCTTCATGGCATGGTATAGGTCATCTCTCTATCCCGCTGTGATATGAATGTAATGTTGTAACAAGATTTACATTATCTGAATATATTTAAACATTTTTTTTAGTGAAGCTGTGGAATTTATCCTTTTTCTGATTTTGAGGGTTATATGTGTGTGCTAGTGTGTGTGCGTGTGTGTGTGTGTGTGTGTGTGTGTGTGTGTGTGTGTGTGTGTGTGTGTGTGTGTGTGTGTGTGTGTGTGTGCGTGCGTGCGTGTCTTTATGACCGTGCATTCATGTTTTCCTTTACGTGAGTGTGTTCGAAATACATTTGAGTGATATTGCTTCAGCTGACCTGCTGTTTCAAAAGCTCTTTTTTAGGCTTGACTTAAATGCTGGAAGATTACATAAGGTGGACTACAGGTATGGGCTTTAATTCAGACCCATTCATGCAGCTTTGGCTGTGCTTGCATCATGGATATTTGAAACATGTCACCAGCCTTGACTTCCAAGGAAGGGCAATAAAAACCTTTCTCTGCCAGGCCTGTGCCATAGTCATGACAACATCAGAATACCCTCTCCCCCTCTCCTCTCTCCCTCTCTTCTTCCTTTCCCCCCCCCCCCCCCCCCCCCCCCACCCCCTTTCCTCCATTTTCCTCTCTTCACCCAAACCATGTTAACATGCTTGAAGGGGAATGAATCATCAACCTCAGTCTTTCTGAGTAGATCAGCTAGGACTTTGATCTTTTACAAAGAAAGAGAAGATGGTCACGGAACATGAAGACACAGTAGCTCCTGTAGACGCACAGTAGATGAGGAGGTCAGCGTCACAATCTGAGGCATGCAGGTCATAAGGTTCAATCCTATTTGAGGCATAATTCAAGGGTTACCAGCCAGAAAGGACTCTCAAAAAGGAATGAAGAAGCCAGAAACACCATTTTCAACAGGAAGCCCTCAAATGATGGCAGTGGGGTTTTACATTCCCAGTCATCTCCCTTGCTCCAGTTACTTAGAGTGCTATGGTCTGCAGTGGAACTGCAGCATGGTGTGGGCGTGCCCACCGAAAGAAGGCATCTCACAGACTGTTACTACAGTTTCCTGACCAACTTCACAGGAGGCACGGATGAGAAGTCAGCTGCAGCGTCATCCCCCTCTCCTGCCCCATCCCACCCCACCCCTAAGAAAATGAAGGCCATCTGAGGCAGAAAAGAAAAAGCTGAAGGTAAACAGTAACAGCATTAGTCAACTTAAGATGGATACGTGTGAGCAAGAAGTGCTTATTGAGTTGGACGTTCTACGCAAAAAGTGCAGGATGAGGCAGGCTCCTGGGCAAGTAGTGCTAATTGAGAAAGGCATTATGGACTGTAGACTGGGAAGGATACCCTAAGCAAGAAGTACATATCGAGAGAATGCTGTAGGCAAGAAGTGCAGATTGAAATAGATGTTGTAGGCAAGAAGTGCAGATTGAAATAGATGTTGTAGGCAAGAAGTGCAGATTGAAATAGATGTTGTAGGCAAGAAGTGCAGATTGAAATAGATGTTGTAGGCAAGAAGTGCAGATTGAAATAGATGCTGCAGGCAAGAAGTGCAGATTGAGAGTTATGCTGCAGGCAAGAAGTACAGATTAAGAGTTATGCTTCAGGCAAGAAGTGCAGATTGAGAGTTATGCTGCAGGCAAGAAGTGCAGATTGAAAGGGATGGTGCAAGCAAGAAGTGCAGATTGAAAGGGATGGTGCAGGCAAGAAGTGCAGATTGAAAGGAATGCCACAGGCAAGAAGTGCAGATTGAGATGGACGCTAAAGGCAGTAAGCGCATTAAAAGGGATACTGTAGGCAAGAAGTGCAGATTGAGATGGAGGCTAAAGGCAATAAGCACAGATTGAGTTTAACGCCCAAAGCAAACAATGCAGATTAAGACAGATTACAAGGCAAGAAGTGCAGATTAAGATTGACACCATGGACAAGGAATGCAGGTCGAGGTTGATGCCATGCACAAGAAGCAGAGATGGCGATTGATGTTTTGGACATTCTGGGCAAGGTTTGCAGATCGCGACAAGCACCATGGACAGGGACTGTTAGTTAAGATCGATGCCTTGGCTGTGTATTCATATCATGAAGTCATTCAAGGTGTGTATTCAAATCATGAAGTCATTCTATTGTCTCATCATTTCTTTTCTTCACTACAGCTTCTTCAGTTTGAAATTAAATATGTCCAATTGCCAGGGTGGAGGAGGGAAGGGAAAGAACAGGAAAGGGGAGGGGGTGGATGGGAGATGAGTTAGGGGAGACTTGGAGGGGTTAGGAGGAAGAGAATCTGATCTGCCGTTTTTCAGTGTGGACAGCGTGTTTCAGTTCTTCCACTTCAAGAAGATGATGAGGGAGGCGGGCAAGTGGCCGCAGATCCGTGAGATGAAGCTGGCCCGGCAGGCCCTGAAGCCTCTGGTGGAACCCTTCCAGTCGGCCCTGACCCAGCTGCCCCAGGTCATCCAGGTGAGGGCACCCTGTCCGTCTTCCTGTCAGGGGTCTGTTCCATGTTCATGTCTGAAGTGTGTTTGCAGACCTGTTTACCCATATGATTTCACCGTATTTTGTACACACGTTCGGGTAAAATATGATAAACCGGAAAAAATACATTGAAAAAAATCTCAATATGAAGTTCTTGAGTGGTAGTGGCACTTGCAGTGTGTAACTATTGTGTTTGAGCACTACAACCACAGAGCAACGACTCGCACATCGTTCAAGCAAATTCGCATCTGGATGACATTGGAACAATAGGGGGGACCTCCTGCTTTTACCAAAATTCCCAATTTCATAGATGTGTACATTTGTAGGAAAACATTTGTAGGAGAATAAACCAACACACATTTTGTAGATGTGTACATACATTTGTAGGGAAAACACGTTCATTTCAATTGAGAAATAAACCAACAGCCGTTTTAGGGGGTAAACAGGTCTGTGTTTGCTCGCTTGTTTGTTTTTGTTTCTATATTCATTTTTTCTTTAGAACATTAAACATGCCTGACACAATCCAAACATATCAAACAGATTGAAGATTCACTTCAGCCTGTTGTGGGAGAAGTGTTCATGTGGACAAATTGGTTGAACACAGCTGCAGTCCACATAATGATGACTTGAGGGCATACTGCCCTGTATGTGGAAGTGTTTAGTTAGAGGTTAAATGATAGCTGCAATTGAGGCACTTCTTGTACTGGCCGAAGGACAGTGAAATAAATCTAAAGGCCATGCTCTTGATATGGCGAGGTTTCTAATGTGATTAGAATGATCAGTATTTGTGGTGTCTCACAAAAACTTTTCTTGTCCCAGCACATCTTGATCAGCCTCCCATTAAAGAACAAATGTACTGTGGCACCGTCTTTCCTCCTTGTGATCAGTCACATGATTATGCCAAGGCTTTCAATTGGCTGTTTGCTTACAGTTTTCACTCCTGAATTGAACTGAGTTTGAACAGGAGGGGTACAGTTTGTCCAACTGAGTTTTAATCCAAATCCCTGTTCATGTAGCGGGAGCTTTGGTTGTGGAATCCATCAACTAGTTTTCATCCAACTACAACTTGTTGATTTAGATGGTGCAAGAGGCCGGTAAGGTTGTTCTCCATTATATCCAATGGATGCACTAATGTCATTTATTTTTATTGTTGGCTAAAGTAAGAGAGTTTTACTTGTTGATCATCAGCGTAATCACCATCATTATGATCATCATCGATATCACCATCAGTGTTATTTTATTCATTAATTTCTATACTGAAAGCTGAAGGACTTCAGATTCCATTTTTTTTTTAAAATTTGATTGATGGATAGACTCAGTAGTAGCATGTAGAATGTATATGTGTTTCTGGTCTTAGAATAGGAACATTGCTGATGTTAGGTGGGATCCTGATCACAGTGTAGATGAAAGATAAAAAGTAGATACCACACGCTCTTGCTTTCTCACATACAACCAGACCATCCACAATGGCACAGAAATCTTTGTTTTAATCCATGAAATAAAAGCAGAATGAGAAAAATCAATCATGCTTTTTACGAATAGATGAGTGGTACACACACATACATAAGCTGGTCTTGAAACATGATGTGCTGTCGGAGCGGCACTCACACACACAAGAGTCTGTCTTGAAACATGATGTGTTTTCCAATTGTGTTGCAGGGAGAGAAGAAGAAACACCCCAAACAAACATTGAAAAAGGTACCAGCCAGCTGCAGTGTGAACAGAAGTGGGTACTAGACCAGCAGTGTTGAGGACATTTTGCATGCAGACACCATGGTCCTAGGAACCCACAGAGAGGACAAGAGTGCATCATGATACAATGCAATGTACTGCTTATACATATAATCCTGTGTAGATTATGGCATGATGACCTTGTGTTCTGAACCCTAAACACAGGCGATTGTGTCAAGTGTCTTGCCCAACCTGCCCGGCAAGATGTAGCAGCTGCCAGTTGGAAGATCAAAACTCAGCTACAGAAATTTTCTCAGGTGGAAGAGTAGATATGCAGCAGTCTTAGTGTCCAGATAAGCCGCTTGCTCATTGAAAGTCGGTGGTTAGACATTGCAGAATACATTCATGTGTTAGGCATCAACCAACGTCCAGTACCATTGACGTAATAGCCTGCGTGCATGGTTAGAAATATGTGTTACTTTGCTGAAAGCTTATGCAGGTTGGTATGCCATGCCATTCTGTGAGTTAGGAATTGGTAAGAGAGGTGACAATTGCATGCAGCCTTCTAACTACATCTTCCTCTTTGCATTTCACCTATGAGGTGGAACACAGGAGAAGGAGGTTAGGTCATACTGTACCAGAGCTAGTCAGAGGATGGAAGTCATCAGAATGGAGACTTCAGTAGAGTGTAATCATCACTCTTCTTTGTTATGCATTGGGGAAAACACACAAGTACTACATACGCTATTGGAGAATACTTTGAAGACGTTACTCTTTGAATATCATCTTCCCGCCATGATATATTATGAAAGGAAGTGGAGAGTACTACCCTGTCATGTAGTCTCAGACAAGAATGGATCGTTGTGGCATCATCCTTATTGATCATCATGAAAAAGTCTCAGACATTATAACCCATCATGCCCTGCTGTCATGGTGACCACAGTCGTGATTTCCTGTCTACAACTGTGCCTGTTGTGAGTTTGTCTTAGAGTTTTTCAATATTGGTACTTCTATAGAAAACTGTGTAAAAAAAAAAAAAAGGAACAGACAGTGGATCTAAGGCAGCTTTGATGTAAGTTCCTCGCTGATTGGCTTCGAATTAGTGCATCATTCGTGATGTCTGAAAAGTAAGTAAACAAATGTGGAAAGTGGTGTGCATGAAGTGAGTGTGATATTTCGTTTTGACAGTGATAGTGTCTTGTCTCTTTTGTATCGTTTATGAGTCTCTATAAAGTCATGTGAGCGAGAGAGGGGGGTTACAGTGTGTCTGTGCAAGCAAGTCTGAAATACAATACATGTTAGCGTGTATTTGACCAAGTGTGCGTGTGTGTGTGTGTGTGTGTGTGAGAGAGAGAGAGAGAGAGAGAAGGAGATAGAAAGAGAGAGAGCAAAGGGACATTGTGTATGTAATGACTGACAATTGTTCGGATGCAAAGAAAACTGTGTTTTGTGTATGCTGAAGAAGTCTGTTTTTTTTAATAAACAAAAGAAAAACGTCATCCATAGTGACAAATATAAGGGTGTTTGTGAGCTCTCTCTCTCCTCTCTCTCTCTCTCTCTCCCTCTCTCTCTCTCTCTCTCTCCTCCCTCTCTCTTCATAACTTTATAAACTTCCAATATGATTTGTGTTTTTTTAAGCATTTATTGATATGCATTTCACATAGTAACTCAATACATTTTTATACTGTTCCTGTTTGGAAAGATTAAACCCACAAGCTAAATAACATGAACATTTTGGGGGGGAAAATCGCCTACAAGAATCCTGATCAGTAACCCATTGCAAGTAATTCGCACTGTGTCTACCAGTTTCAAATCACACCCTGATATTTTTAGAGAGTTTGTTGTCCAGTGTTTCGAGTTTAAATCTGTGTTCAACACACAAAAATTGCCACGTCACTGCCATTCTTGCTAAGTTCTGGTGGTACCAGTTTCACATTGGGTAAATTTCCTCTTTCCACTGTCCGGCCTCTCGTGGTTGTGGATGTTACACCTGAATGTCATTAATCATGAGAGAAAGGAAAATGTTTGCCATGTTGTCAAACAGGATTAAAAACTGTTGATCATTCCAGATATCGAGCGATGTTCGAGCTATGTAACTAAGCCACATCTGTCGGTCATTCAAATACCTTGTGATGATCTAGCCATGTCACTCATTCAAAGTATTTAGCAATATATCACATTATGCACTGCTGGACCAAATCTGTTGGTTACCCAAACATCTGGTGATGCTCTTGTCAAATGTATAAATGGACCATATCTGCTTGTCATTGAAAAGCATCCTAGCAATGATGAAGATTTTAATATAACTGGACCATAATCATCCAGTGACGATCAAGCCAAAAGTATCACTGGACCAGTTGTAGGACATTCAAATTATCTGGTGATGATATGGGCATGTATGTAACTGAACAAAAATCTGGCACCCGAAATATTAAGCCATGACCAACTTCTACGGGTCTTCGCCCTTGAAGTTGGAGCGAGGGGATTTTTAGGCTCATCAGCCTATGATCTTATGAAACAACTCAGGATTTCAGGTAAGAGGAGGACCAGAACCCTGAATGGCAATGCAGAGGCAGCTGCAAAAAGAGTTCCAGCTGGACCTGTTGAGGAGGAACAAAAGTGAACTTCATAAAACTTGATTTTCCCAACTTAGAACAGGTGTCCCATTAGCAGTGGGATAAGACATACATCTAAAAAAAAAAATTTTTAAAAAGGCATGCCTTGAGATGCCCACCCATCCAAAAGTTGCGGGTTCAAATTCGGCAGCACCAAGGGAAAAAAAAAACAGGTGCAGTAGAAGAGCAACTGGGAGTCATGACCAGGATGCAGCCTGGCCTCCTTAGCGTGGAAGGAGTTCAAGGCCGAAACTCTAGTCTTGAGTGAGGTTTCTTCTCTTAAGACCTGCTGCTGTCAAGCTCTCCCTACAGTTTCTTCCTACAGACACCTTAAATATCTAGCCATGACTAAGATATATGCAGGACTGCAGAGCACACTGCATTAACACCCTAGGAGACCCAAAGTCTTCCCAAACATGAGGCGCATGTGTTGTGTACAGTAACATCACGCAAGTCAAAAGACCAAATTCTACAGGAGGAATGTTTTCACTGGCAGTGGTGATATACAAAGGATGTCCAGTACATTGAGGAAGAGGACAAAATGACTGTACAACACCAAGATCTGTATTTTGCGCTTTTAATGCTCAAATGTTGATCAAAGTAAATTATTGACAGTAGCAGGGGGCTTTGGTTAGTCACTTGCTTGTGTTTGATACGAACAGGCACTTCCACACATCAACAAAGCAATTTGACAGCAGAACAGTGTCTTCTCCGTTGGCGCCCCAAAACGGCCTGATATCGACAGCTCCTCATCGATTGCTATGACTGTAGTATGATAAACCTCACTCAGTTAGGTGGGGGAGGGGGGGAAAAGAAGGGGAATGAGGGAAATGCCATACAGAGGCATGAAAGCCAAAACAGCACACACACACACACAAAGAAGTGTTGGAAAATTTTTTTACAACTCTAAGAGCGCAATGCCTGTTTGAGAGTTTGCAATCAACTGGTAATATTAGCTGAATTTATGGGATGTGTATGTGGTGATATTTGGTAAAAAAGTTGTGTTTAATCACCCTATCTGTCTGCTGACACTGGTCAAACAATTTATTGCTTCATGAAATGGCGTGTGATAGAGAGAATGTCGATTCAGGATTTTTACAAGATGGACTAAAGCAACCAATCAATGCAAAAATTTGTCATTGGATCTAAATCGTGGATGAAGACAAATGGTTGTTCATTCTAAAGGACAGCCAAGTTGCTCTAAACTCTTAAAGGGAGAGCTGAACTATGGTTTTACAACTGTGGTTGAGTGGGCACAGAAGAAGGGACAGCACAGCAAAAAAAAAAAAAAAAAAAAAAAATATTTGTGGGATTTTTCGTCAGAGGCAAATGTTAGTGGGATTGTTCATCAGACAAATATTTGTGGGATTTTTCATTAGAGGCAATCATTTGTGGGATTTTTCGTCAGAAGCAAATATTTGTGGGGTTTTTTCATCAGACAAATATTTCTGGGGGGGTTCGTCAGAGGCAAATAATCGCGGGATTTTCATTTGTAGGATTTTTTGTCTGAGGCAAATGTTCTTGGGATTGTTCGTCAGAGGCAAATGTTTGTGGGATTCTTCTTCAGAGGCAAATTTCTGTGGGAGTTTTCACTGATTCGGAACAGACAACTCCCACTCAAGTCTTACTGAGTGTGTTATGGGCTCACATGGGAAGATTAGAACCACACAGCCCAGTTTCAGACACTGAATGGATGCATCCCTGAGAATGTTGTTCAATAACCAAGACTGTAGAAGTCTGTATTTCCTGGGTCTGGTTGGTTTTGGGATGCATTGGCATGTATTGCGATAGAAACAAAAAAAACAAAAAAAAAAAAAAAAAAAAGAAAAAGAAAAGGAAAAAAAAAAAAGAAAAATCTCTCGAGTTTTGGATCGGAATGGCCTTCCATGGAGTCACCTTTTTATCCATATCCTCATTGTCCATGAGGAATAGCGTCAACAGCGTGAGGGTGGGGCTAGGGAGGGGGGGGGGGGGGGGGGGATTCTTCTCCGAAGACCTTGTGCTGTCATGCTCTTAGACACAATCTTCATACTGATACAATAAGTGGGACAATTGTCTTCAGGGAAGAGTCCAGGAACGTTCGTGAAAGACCAGATGACACGCTGGCTCTGCAAGTATGTGCGGGAGTAGTTGCTTGCGTGTGTTAGACCAGAACAGGTATCTCTGACCACCACTAACATAAAACTGCTGCACGTGTGTGTGTGTGTGTGTGTGTGTGTGTGTGTATGTGCACGCACGAACACACACACATATGCACGTGTGCACATGCACGTACGCACGCATACCTCCTCCCTCCCCCTTCCCACACAGGGACATACATAGAAATGAACATTATGTAGAATAGTGAAACATTGTCAAAATTCTTCTTGAAGAGAAGAGATTATATGTATGCATGTTATGAAGATGGGACAGGCCAAACTGAGATAAACACGTACACTTGTAAATAAACAGCGGAAGGCGGAAGATGGGAAGGGGGCAGAAAGAGAATGGCACGGGATGGTGGGGGTGGAGGGAGAGCCATACTTTGTAAAACAGGAAAAATTAGTCCCATTTACAGTTCAGTTCGTTACTCAGAACCAGCCTATCCAGCAAAGTGCGCGCATGCGCGCGCGCGCGCGCGCGCACACACACACACACACACACACAAACACCTTGATTAAAGGGAAATCACTCTGTTGCGCCATAACACAGATTGCATCCACATTGCGTTAGGCTAGAACTGTTTTGAAACAACAGATAGGCCTAGCGTGTTTTTCATCACGTTACAAGGTACACGGTACTCAGTCTGACATATCTACAGCTTCAGGTAAGGTGCTGTTAGTCTCTCATATGAACTGTCATCACACTGAAGTGATTGGCAAGCTCATGCACCGACTATACTTTAATTATAATTAGGCAAAGCCACTGATTGTACAAGATTTGTTCGTTGATTTATTGGAATTAGCCATCATTTCATCAGTGAATGATCGAATTAGTCAATTGAAATCTTAGTGATTCTGAACGAATAACATTTGTAGACATCTGAGGAAAAAATAGCATACGTCGCCCAAACCATTTCTTACACTTACAGTAGTAATGTTGTTTGTCCATAGAGACGACGAAGACCATCTAGTCATCCTGGGACCGGTGGTGAGAGCGTAGATGGCTGGTCAGGCCGATCTGCGCCGGAAAGATCTATCACAGTACGGACAGGGGATGGTGGCAGCAGCTGGAGATCTATTGACACTGGTCTTCCTGATCATCCTGCGTATTACAGTACTAATACAATTAGGGGACTGGCAACACAGTCTAGGCTCCGAAGCCATCGTAGAGTCCCCTTCAGATATACACCCCATACATCCGTGAGACTGCGCTTAGGCATTGCAATTTGTGTTAAATATCAAACTTAAAAAAAAAAAAAAAAAAAAAAAAAACCCTGGAATTTTCTGGTTCTGCCCAGTTCAATAATTTGTTTTATTGACTGCACATTGGATACAATGTCAATGTACATGTTAAAAATATTAGAGCTATCAAGAATCATCCCTAGGTCCTCATTTGTTATGTGTGTGTGTGTGTGTGTGTGTGTGTGTGTGTGTGTGTGTGTGTGTGTGTTTCTTGTGATATTTTTCTTTACTGGATTATTCTTATCAGTATGAAGAACTAGAAGTACATTTTTAACACATTAGAGATCCCCTATGTTTGATCACTGCAGCATTACAGGGAGGTCATTAATAAAGACTGTGACAAGTATAGGTCCAAGAAATACTGTCTTGTGGAATGGACTTAGATGCTGGAAGACTTGATTGTACTTATTCTTTTAAGCTGAGACCTTCCTGCCAGAAAGCTTTTCACATTTTGCTATTACCAATAATTCCATATGCTGCTCTTTTTATTGATAATGTCCCGTGCATCACTGTATTAAAAGCTTTTTGACAGTCAAGGCAGACAATGTCCACTGGTCTTCCTTCATCCATCATTGTGGCAATGTCCTCAGCAACCTCCAAAATTTGGGTCACATATATCATCCTTAAGCCTAAAGCCATGCTGACATTCCAAAGGCAAGTTTTGTCAGTCAGGTGTGCAACAATTGCAACTTTTACAATAGAATGCCCATACTTTACACACTTGTAAAACTCACAGGTCTATTATTTCCAGGATCAGTTTTACACCTTTGCTCAGAAATAACTGTCACCTCTGCTTTTGCCAGTCATCTGAACTACAAATACACTCTGAGGACTTGTTATATAAAATACTTGAATTTGTGGCTCCATTCCTTGGCTTAGAACCCACGGAGGAGTTTGATTATGTCCCTGAGCCTTAGGTTCTGATGCTTACAACCTTTTTCTGGATGGCAAGCAAAGTAGTCCTTACGTTACTTATTGATATGTTGTTAGTTTTAAAACGTTCCTCAAGATCTAGGACATTAGTAACATTTTCTCTTTTATACCTGTTGGCAACAAAAAAACATCTTAAAGAATTTCTACTTATTCAGATCACCTGCAGCAAGACACCATTCTGTTTAGGACACCAGTTCTTACGTTGACCCTGGGTCTTTTTTTCTTTCTTTTTTTTTTTTTTTTTTTTTAGATATATTTCCAAAAGGCCTTTGGATTTTAGTGTACAATTATTAGCAACCTTTTCTTTTTCATATTTAAGAGAGAAAAAAATTAGTGTAGCTGCTCCTGGCTATTACATGGTTTAAGTGAGCATAACCTGATTTGATTGTAAGAAACTGTACAGTTTGTATTTTTACCCGATCTTCTTTTGGGCTTTTTTGATCATTCACGATGATTTCATTCTTTTGTTATTTTTTGTCCTGCCTCTTAGGAATACACACACATACATTGTCTTGAGTTATGACATCTTCAAGTCTCTCCAGCCTATCTGTAACATTTATGTCTGAGCAGTCAACAATGTACTATCCTTCAGCAGACATCATGGCCTCCTGCATAGCTGTGCAGCAGAAGATGTCATGTGTGTACGTGACGGGCGTACACAACACACCTTCCAACAAAAGAGCCAACCAGCAGTTCAAGGTGACAGCGTCAGATGTGCTGAACCCAGAGGTTTCTCTGCAGGATCTCGATGCTGCCAGTGCCACAGAGAAAGTGGATGGAACCTGCTGCCTTATAGAGGAATATCAAGGTATTCTTAGTAGCTTAAAAGATCAGTGAAAAAAGCAAAATATTAGACAAGGAGGGGGGGGGGGGGGGGGGTAGGCTGGAGTGATGGCAGGTTCTTTATTTGGATATGATGATAACGATCAGGTACCCATTTTTGAAAGACTTATCATCTGCAGTTTTAAAAAAAAAAAAGTTGAAGGGTAAGTTATCTGTTCTGTGAGCACAGGGGCATAAGTTGTTTGGATTTTAGAATGATTTAGATATTGAAATGGGCCCTCAGAGAAGATTAAGGGAAGGTTTAACACTGACTTATACAACAAGATCTTCAATTGGAGTGGATGGCATGGACTCAGTCAGAGTATTTACCTTGGCCACCTACAAAGAAACTACAAATGGGGTACTAACAAAATCTGTTTAAAAACAACTCGCTCAGTAAGTTGATGATGAAGTCAGAGTTGCACAAATTTGGAATCGATACCTTGCAAAAAAGAAAGTACAAAATGCTAAAGCTTTAAAAAAAAAAAAAAAAATTGGGGTAGAGATTCAAAATTGCTTCTAAAATTCTCGGAATTTGAGGAGTACACATTACAAGAACACATCATCTGTATGCAGTGCACTTCAGTATTCAGAAATGAGCAGTGAAACCAGAGATACATCAATTAAATCATACCATTGGGAAGCTATCTTTCACCATATAACTCTTGGTTTGAGGTAGCTGATGCCAAAAATTTCCTCACATTTTGTCATATAGCAGGAGTACTGAAACCTTTAGCTGCCAAGCACGCAAGCAGTTTCCATGGCACCATGTTGCTTTATCTGTTTCTTCTGCATGAGCTTTTGGTTTGTCCATTGGGTACAATGCTTGCCATACAATACTTCCTTAGGCTTTGAGTGATGGAGTTCTAAACACTTGTCAGTGAAGTGGCAAAATTCAAGTGAATAGTTTGAGTCTTGCGTGTGATAGGCTTTTTTCCCCCCTTCAATCCCACCCACATTCTCCTCCATTTTGCCATGCTAGAACGTAAGTGACAGTCTGAGAGCCAGTTTTTCGGATGAAACAACAAACCGAGGTCCTCTGAACCTGAATCTAGGATTATCAGCACCTTGTTTTCTTGTCCTCCACACCTGAAGTCAGGCAGGGTCTTTGTTGTGTGGCCATGGCTCGCTGCTAGCTTGGGAAGCTGACACGCATGATCTATAGCAGAGTTGAAAAAAAATCCACACCTGCGTGCAGCTCAGTTCACAGTTTTTTCTTTTTTTTTTTTTTAAAATGCTACACAGGGTGCTGGGAGCACAAAACCACCAGTTTTATGTCATGTTAGTTCCACAGCCTGTTTAATGGTACTTTTTCCCCCCAATACCAAACAGAGAATCACCTCAATGTCAATGTGGTGAGGTTTAAGGTTTAGCACCCAGCTGGCAAACTGTGAAGTGCCCAAATTAGATAACTTTGGCAAAATCTGGATTAAAAAAAAAAAATGAAAATGCAAACTTGAATGCAAGAGAAATCATACAGTCTGTTATTAGCTTGACCAGTAACTACATGCAGTGCTTTACTGTAAATTGCATACAGTGCTGTTATAAGACAGCTCTGACTTTCTGCAAAACAGATTGCAGAAGGAAAAGCAATTCTTGATTTAAGAGACAATTAGGTATGTGAAAGGCACATGAATCAATATATTGAATGCGTTTAACATATAACTAAGGAAATATTACTTTGATGAAAAAGTCGTTCATTTCTTCCCTGTGCATTTCATGATGGATGGTACAACACTCTCAACAGTAAGCACACCTGTACAGCTCATATACTTTTCACCGTTTTCCTTTTTTTTTTTTCTTTTTTTTTTTTTCAAGAGTTTTTTTTTTTTTTGACATAACTTAAGGTACTGCAGAAATTTACAAAATAGCACCCATGAAAAGTCTAAAAAATGTTGAAATGAATACAGTGAATTTTGTCATCCATGTATGCGTTGTTCTTTTCTTAAGTCTTGATTTTTTTTTTTTTTCACACAGTGGCCAAAATGCTGTCATGAGGTGATGTCTGTGTGTCATCATTGGGTTAAGAAACTGTACTAAGCGCCATGTATAAAAATTCAACATTAACATTTCACTTCACTTGTGTTTTGTCCTGTAATCTGTTTGTCTAGATTGTCCTCTGGAACTAATAGCATTTCTCATGTGTTTTGTGCTGTAATGTGTTTGTCTAGATTGTCTTGCAGAACTAATAACATTTCTCATGTGTTTTGTCCTGTAATCTGTTTGTCTGCATTGTCTTGCTGAACTTATAACCTCGCTTTTTTTACAATTTATTTGACTTCACTCCCTTGTGCTACCAGGCGTGCCATGGCTGTGGGCCCGGCTGGACCGGAAACCGAACAAACTGGGAGACAAGAAATTCCAGCGACACCAGTCAAAGCTGAAAGCTTGGAGAGAGTCGGAGCAGACAGTGGAGCCTCCGTCAATGATCTGGGACCATGAGAAAGACTTCAAGGTTTGGGTGGAAAAAAAAAAAAAAAAATAAAAGGGAAGAGAGAAGAGGTTACATATTCTACATGAACTAGAGGATGTCTGATCTTGTTATCAGAGGTTGTGATCGTCTCAGTATAATTTAATTGACCATAACTTTCAGACTTAAGTAGAATTTCACCGACCATAAATTTTCAGTGTCATTTAATTGAAATGACTGTAGTTTAATGCCACAGCAGCATAAAACCCTAGACAGAGCTGGACAGCAGAAGGTCATTATTATTATTATTTTATTAAGAGTGCTTATATGGCGCCAGTCCTCGACTACAGACCAAGCTATAAGCGCTCTGCGCTTTAGTTTACACATCAGGCTGCCTACCTGGGTAGAGCCGACTGAATAGCTGCCTGTTGGTGCTTCGTTCAATTGTTTCCCATGTCACTGGATAAGAAGCTTCCACATGCAAGAGTTTCAACCGTTGAGTCCTTGTTCTGTAATGTCGGGCCACAATCAGGTCATGACTTCTGGAGACCCTTTCTGATTTTGCCTTTTTTTTCTTTTTCTTTTTTTCTTTTGAGGGAGCCACAACCTTTATTTCATCTTGCAACCTCCAGGATGGTCAGGTGACTCCAGGCCAAGTCCTTTTTTGATGACGGTTTGAACCATTGAGCTATGGGACTGACTGCTGCATGTTGCGAAATTCAGTCCTTCAGAAGTCTACTTTTGTTCATACATGACCAAATCCAGCTGAAACTCTTCTCATCTGCTTCTGCCTTTGCCATTATGGCTCTAGTCCTCTTCTTCCCCACACATAGGGAGCTGTTTGCTTCAACCTTTATTGCAAGGACTTAGTTGGCTTGGAAGCTGGATTCCCTGATGCTGCTGGCAAGACTGCCGTTCATCTCAACCTTGTAGATGCATGCTGCCTGTCTATAATATCAGTAACCATGATTTTTAGAATATGGTATGATGTCATTGATCATAACTTTCAGACTACAATGTTATTTATTTACTGTGATTTTCAGACTGTAATGTCACTGACCATAGTTTTCATACTACTGTATGGTATCACCGACGATCATTTTCATAGTATAATTAGTATTGTCTAATGTCACTAATGAACTTATGAAGTGTTCAGACTACACAATGATTTCACAGGCCTGAATCGGCAGGCTGAAAAAGAGAGTTATAGACCATGATTTTCAGATGACAATATAATTCATTGATCATGATTTTTATAATGGTTTTTTTTTTTTTTTTTCATTACGGCATGGTTTCATTGACCATAAATATTTTACCACAAGGCACTTTGTATTCTGACAGTCCATCAGTGTAATTCAGTTTTATCATAATGGCTTGTCTACAATATGATTTCATCGACCATAATTTTCAGACCCCATGGCACGTTGGATTGTGACAGGGCATTAATAAATGTACTTGATTATGATTTTGAGAGTGCAGTGTTATTTCATTAACCATAGTTCTCTGACCACAGGGCACATTGAATTGAGACAGATCAATTTTGGATGTGAATGTGCAAGCAAAAGTCTTAATGAGGGGGTGTGGTGGTGGGGGGTATGGGGTGTGTGGGGGATAGCGCCAGTGGGGAAGTGAAGGAGAAGGCTCAGGAAAAATGAGGCAGGAGAAAAAACAAGTAAAGATGACTATCAACTGTCACGAGTGTTCATTGTCACCAAAGTCTAGGCTCCCACTAGTATTTGGTTTTTCTTTTTTTTTTTTTTTTTTTAGCGATCACTTGACCTTCAGAACAGAATTCGTAAAAAGCCATCACTGAGTGTTGTGATGTTGTCATTCTAATCTAAGTCAGGCACACAGCTTGGTTCACACATTCTAATTTTAAGCTTGTCTTGCTCAAGAAGAACTGTGTGCTGTACTGCCTGTATTTAGCTGTGTCAAAAAATCAACTGCATCTCTTTTTAATTTCACACTGACTTGGAAAAGACCTGTTGAATGATTTGCAGACTTTTGCAGCACACTTTGATTTTGCTCTGGGTATACACCTTGCAGAATTTTCAAGGGGATTGCTGTTTTTCAGTTTTAAAGAGTTGACTGATGTCTGAAGCATCTGCCCATTCCCATGCCTCCTCCCTCTCTTCTCTCCCACCCTCCATTCTTTATTGTCAGTCACATTGTGAAATCATGCATCATTACCTACATGCACATTTTGGTGTAATCTTTTTTTCTGTTTTCAACCTGTGTACTCAGGAGGTGCCGTCCACTTGGATCCCTGCCTCTGGAGTCCCAGTTGTTGACGGCATTCCTCAGCCAGATAAACTGGGTCATACTCCGGGTATGTGTCATGCTTTGTGAGGATTTGCTTGGTAAGGCATGATCTCTTGTTTAGGGACATCATGTATAGGTATAGACTGTTTTCTTTACATGTGCTACAGTACAGGGCAGTTTTGAATGCAGTCAGTTTGCATGTTCTGCATATCTGTTATTTTTGTTTTGTTTCACATTCCTTTGGGACTGTGTGTGTGTGTGTGTGTGTGTGTGTGTGTGTGTGTGTGTGTGTGTGTGTGTGTGTGTGTGTGTGTGTAAGACAGCAGCATTTGTGAGGCAGTTGGTTCACTCCATTTGAGCTTCTCTGTTGTACTTTTGGGGGAAAGTTTGTTTTGTTTTGCATTTTATCAGATAAGAAGAGCAATATATGTGTTATCTTCATTTTAAACTACTCTGTAACTTTGTTACGATGTTGTGTGCATTGCATAAGTTACACATCAGATTTGAAAAACCCTTTCAGTTTGCCATTGACCTTTCCAAATACCATCTGGTCTGTACAACAAATAATATTTAGTCAATTCTAAGTTCTGAATTTTGGTTCATGAAAAGCACATGTGGAGTATAGATAAGCTTTAACCTGGCGTTGAGTTCAGAAGAGTGAGGGTAGAAAAATACACTCTGAAATTTCAGATAGGGGATGAAGCCACTCTCTTGAGCAGAAATGCAAGCCGAGCCTTGGCTGTTACATCACATAATGTCATATTGTATGGTCTTCTGCTCGTTACATCTCATAATGTCACATTGCATGGTCTTTTGCTCGTTACATCACATGATGTCACATTGCATTGTCTTCTGCTTGTTACATCACATAATGTCACATTGCATGGTCTTCTGCTCGACACAGGGTGGGTCCCTGTGGAGAAGAAATCTCGTCAGTACTGTTGGCACCTGACATCTGTTGACCTTGACCTTGGTCTGGGCCTGGTGCTGTGTCCAAGCGAGGACAGTGAAGGGCTGGTCGTGAGGTGTCGGCCGCTCTCAGAGTTGTGTGGCAAAACTTGTGAACTAATGGGAACCAACGTTAATGGGAATCCTTATGGTAAGTTGTGTCTGCAGTGGTGAATCAGATTGTTGTTGTGTGTGTGTGTGTGTGTGTGTGTGTGTGTGTGTGTGTGTGTGTGTGTGTGTGTGTGTGTTTTCAAAGCGAGAGATGAAGAAGGAGAAAGTAGCTGCAGCAGGCAACTGAAGGAGCATGTCTGATCAGGATACAGTTGATAATGGTGGTCATTTCATTTGCTGTGACTGTACCATCCCATGTGCCCGCCCTCCTTCCCTTTCCCAGTGTCATTACTCCCGTGCAGCTCATTGTGGCTCCTCCCATACCTAACCACACCCACAGGTTTGCCATCACAACCCCAACACGGACAGTCAAACAAGGAGCAGTTAGTGTCAGGTTGTCTCGAGGTAACACACCAGAGGAGACACTGCACTGCTGCCGTGTCAGTTTGGTGGTGTTCAGTTTTGCCTGTTCTGTTACAGCATAAGCAGGATGTCATGTACTAACCAGCGCCATTGCGAAGTGGTTAGCGTCACGGACTCCCAGTTTGGGTGTCGTGGATTTGATTCCCATCAGAATCGTGGGATTTTTCTTCCCGACCGACCGGCTCCTACCCACAGTTGAGTTTGCTATGGGCTTAGTTGGGAAGACTGGGACCATACAGTCGAGTTTCATCCACTAAATGGATGTGTCTCAAATGAGTGTTACTCAAATTTCCTGACCAACACTGCAGGTGTCGGTATCTCTTGTGCCTGGTTGACGCTGAAATGTATAATGAAAGTCAGCATAGAGTACAGCCCTATCATGCAGCTTAAGACCGGAAGGGAAATCTGTAGCATCATCTTCATTATCCTCATTCTCATCGATCAGCATTAAAAAAAAAAGATGGATGTCATGTACTTTGCCTGCTGTACTGACTCAGTAATGGCAGAGTTGCAGAACCAGCATGAGTGAGCATCCTCCTGTGGAGGATGTCACCAGGTCCGCCCAGCAGCAGCCCCATGGGTTTGCCCATATCAACGACTTTGACATGAATTCACCCTGGGCCTGGATGCCAAGAGAGGAAACTGAAGCAGAAGTCACCACAAGAGCAGCCCCCCATGAACTGGCCAACACCAGTGACTTTGAAGAAAGAACAATATAATGTCCCAGTGTCTGTCACTGACAGATGTTACCAGCCCAGGCTGTCTAATGGGCTCAGCAGGGTCTGTGACCTTGGCTCGTCATGTCTGTTCCCAGAAGGAGGATTGTCTGTCACGGTTCCTTGACAGTAGGCTGCAAGGGGTGCTGGGATGGACGCATGGGAAGTTAAATTTAGAAAGAGTGGGGGTTAGCTGCCGCCAAGGACATTGACAAACAAAGCACAGGACAAGACACGATGCATATATACCACACCACCCCACTAAACTAACCACAAAACCCCATCGCTCACACCCCCTCTCCCTCCACGCTCACCACCCCCCCCCCCCCCTTCCTTTTCCTCTTCCATAATCCCCTCTGTCATTTCCTTCTGGCGGCCATTCTTCACAGCACACCACATGGACATCAGATAAGTCTCTCTTCCTTCTTTGTTTGTACTGTCCTAAATGTTAAATGTGATCTAATTTTTTTGCTTGAAGAAGACCCAAGAGGTCGGAATGCATTGTGTCTTGTCCTGTGCTTTGTTTGTCAATGTCCTTGGCGGCAACTAACTCCCACTCTCTCTAAATTTTACTTCGTTCTCCACCATCAGTCACTCCATTTTGAAGCATGGGAAGTTGTTAGGAGTGATTAGCAACAGGGTAAAGCTGTTTTTAACTGGCAAGCACTTTGAAGAAGAATGGACTGGAGAGACACCTGGGTGAGCACAGACCTCCATGAAGGTCAAACAGTCCTTGTGAAAATTCCTGGATCCATTTTGGATTTTGATCCACAACGAATGCTAATGGGTTCATGCTTGGGCCGCAGTCCATCTTTCCATCAAGTTAAAATGGGTTCAGTTGTTTTATGTAATCTTAATCTTAACAACGGCAGGTGTTGGAGACAAGCAGACTCCCTTGCATCTGTTGGTGGTGCATGGTTCACTGCCTGTCATCTGCCCGCCGCCCACTCAAACCAGCGCCATGCATCAGTGGTTCGCAGAGGAGGAGGCAGAGACAGACAGCAACAGGGTTGAAGGAGTGGTCTGGCACTGTCCATCCAGGGCGTTGTTCAAGGTAAAATTGTTGAGTTTTTTTTTTTTTTTTTAGCAGCTTTTTTGTTTGTTTGTGTTTTGGTCATGTCTTCAGGCTTTTTCTCTAGCCTTTTTACCACATAGCTCATTCCAGCTGCCCCCATACACAGCCAGACACAGGTTCATCCTTATCTTCTTAAGGCAACCTGCCAAAAAAGACACTGCACTTCTACTGAGTGCTTCTTCTTCTTCTTCTTCTTCTGCATACGCAGGCTGATACTCCTGCAGACACTCCCTGTATATACAGGCAAGGATTAATCTCATCTACCTAACAAAGGAAATGGAGTTTTGTGTGTGTGACCGTTTTTTATCCCGCCATTAAGGCAGCCATACTCCAGCTTGGGGGAAGATGCATGCTATGTGTAACATGTCATCCATACCAACGGCTAAACTGGCCTTCTCTTCCGAAGTTGATGATGGGATTTTACGTGTGTGCAAGATGTTATGCGTGCGTTCACACACAGAATTTCATTTTATATTCAAAGGACTGTATGGGAAATGAAGTCAGAACCAATGTTAACTCTGAGGGAAAAAAAAAAAACCTGTACTGAAATGGCCCGGCAGAGATTTGTACCCACAACCCCAAGGTTACGAGTCCAGTACTCTACCACTGAGCTATTCCAGCCCCAACTGAGTGCAGTAAGTCACATATGTGGCACCATTTCTGATCCAACATGTGCGGGGCTCCCCGAACTGATGATGTTGATTGATAAGCCATTGAGCATCATCATCTATCGTTCTTTCTCGATTGTTCTCCTCTTTATCATCACAATCATTGTCATTTCTACCAGCCACCATGGCGAAGTGGTTAGCGTCGCAGACTCCTGGTTGGGAAGTCGCAGGTCGATTCCCATCAGAGTCATGTGGGATTTTTCTGCCCCAACCGGCTCCTACTCAGAGTTGATTTGGCTATGGGCTCAGCTGGGAAGACTGGGACCACGCAGTCGAGTTTCATCCACTTAATGGATGCGTCTCTGAGAGTGTTGCTCAAATTTCCTGACCATGTAGTTTCAGACTGGAATGGAAATCCATAGCATCATCTTTATTATCCTCATTCTCATCCATCAGCATAAAGAAAAGGTCTCAAATTCTGTGGCCCTTCATGCCCTGCTCTCATGGTGACCTCGGTTTCGATGTCCTCTCCATGTCTGTGGCTTGGGTTTGGTTCCGTATCAGCGAGTCCATGGGATGTGTCGTTGGATGGACGTGGTGGCGACCTGCGGAGGGAGAGCTCACTCACACTGGCTCCGCAACTAAGCAATTATTGTCATCAGTAGGGGGCTTAGTAGGTGGTGTCCTGCGTATGTTGGATCAGAACAGGCGCCACTGAACACCACCGAAGTGATTTGGCAGCAGTGGAGTGTCGCCTTCAGTGGGCTGCCTCTTAACGACTTGACATTGACTGCTCCATGTGGACTGCTGGTGCTGGGGCTGTGGTGGGACCGACCGGGCTGTGGCTGTGGATGGGTGTCAGAATGAGCGGCGTGGGTTTACTGCCACTGAGGTAGCACAGAAGTTTGGACAGTGCAAAAAAAAAAAAAAAAAAATCATTGCCATTTCTGTCTTCCCTCTCTCTCTCTCTCCACCACCACCACCACCACCCCCCCCCTCTTTTTTTTTTTATTCATCTCCATGAAAATTTTTTAGGGTAAACTTGTCAGTTCAATTGTCATACTCTTCTTTTTGTTCGTCTTTGTTTTCTGTTTTCCTTCTTATTCCTTTTCTTTCATTTCCCCAATCTCTTTCTATTTCCAGTTTCCCCTTTTTCTTCTTTTTTCCCCTCTTATTGTTCATGTTCCATTTTCTTATTATTGGTCATCCATTCTCCCCAGCTTCTTTGTCATATATCATCAAAGTCTTTTTCTTCATCCATTTTTTCCTGTCTTCTTTCTGATCCATTTTCCCCTTTTTCTTTGTTTTCCTTTTCCCCCTTCTTTGTCACCATTTGCCCTGTCCTCTGTGCATTTTCCACT
Source organism: Conus betulinus (assembly GCA_016801955.1). Classification (NCBI taxonomy): domain Eukaryota; kingdom Metazoa; phylum Mollusca; class Gastropoda; order Neogastropoda; family Conidae; genus Conus; species Conus betulinus. The sequence goes on along the minus strand of JADBJO010001962.1, from coordinate 315,252 downwards.
TCTTAACCCACTTTTCCTGTCTTCTTTGTCATCCATTTTCCATTCTTTGTTGTCTTCCATTTTCCCTCTTTCTTCGTTATCTGTTTATCCCATTTTCTTTGTTTTTGCTTCTTTGTTTTGGATTTTCCTTGGTTTCTTTGTTATCTATTTTCATGGTCTCCATCATCCATTTTCCCTGTTTTCTTCATTTTCCTTTTTTCCCTTCTTTTTCATCCATTTTTCCCTTCTTCTTTTGTCTTCCAGTTACCCCATTTTCTTTAATGTCCGTTTTCATCTTCGTTGTCATGCTTTTTCACTGTCTTCTCTGTTATCAATTTTCTTGTTTTCGTTGTTATTCATTTTTCCTGTCTTCTTTGTTATCCATTTTCCCTTCTTTGTCATCCATTTTCTTCTGTGTCATCATCCATTTGCCTGATCTTCTTTGTCATCAATTTTCCCTGTCTTCTTTGTCATCCATTTACCTCATCTTCTTGTCATCCATTTTCCTTGTCTTCTTTGTCTTCCGTTTTCCTCATCCCTTTCTTCTTTCTCAGTTATTTTCCTCTTCTTCACTGTCATCCATTTTCCTCATCCTCTTCATCTTTCACTTTCCTGTTTTCTTCACCAATCATTTGCCCTTCTGTTTCATGTTTTATTTCTCCTTCTTCTTCATATTTCATTCCCATTTCTTCTTCAGCTTTCATTTCCTCTTCATTTTTTTAATTTCCCCTCCCTTCTTTATCATCCGTTTCCCCTTCTTCATCTTTCATTTTCACCTTCATCTTTCATTTCCCTTATTTTTTTCATCTATCATGTTCACCTTATTCATTTTTCATTTCCCTGTCTTTCTCATCTTTCACTTCCCCCTTCCTCTTCTTCATCCATTCCACGTCATCTTTCATTTTCCGTTTTTCTTCATTTTGCATTCACCCCACTTCATCTTTTAATTCCCCACTTCTTCATTGTTCATTTTCTCTTCTTCTGCATCAACCATTTTCTTCCTCTTTATCTGCCATTTTCCTCTCCTTCTCCTTTATCTTTATTTCCCCTTCTTCTTTGTCATTAATTTCTGCTTTTTCATCTTTCACTGCGCCTTCTTCATCTTTTTATACTTCCTTCCTCTCAGCCATTCATTTTCCCTTCTCTGTCATCTTTCATTTCTCCACCTTTCATCTTTTATTTCCCCTTCTTCAACTTTCAAAGTCCCAGTCTTTGTCTTGTATTTCCCCTTTTTCATCTTTTCAATGGCCCTGTCTTTGTCTTGTATTTCCCCTTTTTCATCTTTCAATGGCCCTGTCTTGTCTTGTATTTCCCCTTTTTCATCTTTCAGTGTCCCTGTCTTTGTCTTGTATTTCCCCTTTTTCATCTTTCAGTGTCCCTGTCCTTTTTGTCTTGTATTTCCCCTTTCTCTTGTCTTTCAGTGTCCCTGTCTTTGACTTGTATTTCCCCTTTTCATCTTTCAATGGCCCTATCTTTGTCTTGTATTCCCCTTTTTCGTCTTCCATTTTCTACTTAATATTCCATTTCACTGTGTCCTCTGGTGTTTTCCCCTTCTTCAACTTAGATTTTTTAATCTTCCAGTTTCTCATTTTTGTTTATTTTCCATATTTCCCTGTTTCTCAGAACGCTCCTCCAAGTTAAGTGCATGCTTACTAGAGCAGGAGGGAAAGAGAGAGAGAGAGAGAGAGAGAAAAAAAGAGTTTGCATCAAATATGTGTCATGTTTGTATCCGCATGCGTCCACATGCATATTTTCATTGCATGTGTGTGAGTGTGAACCTGAAGTTCTGTTTATGATTGTTCTTGACAGTTACATCGTCACCACCTCAACCTGCCATGGCCAGTCAAAGAGCCCCGCCTCTCACACCAGCCAGTGACAGTGGACGTGGACTCGGCACACTTCAGTCTCAGTCTGGACAATAGGTCTCAGTTTGCTCTCTTTGCCTCTGTGAATGGGATTCGTGCTGATAAACTGTGTCATCTTCATCGTCTGATGATGAAGGATAAACAGCAGTGCTGATGGGTCGGAGTGTGGGGTGATAGCCGTCGATTCTTGGAATTTTTTGTCCTCAAGGATTCGGGGGGGGGGGGGGGGGGGGGGGGGGGGGGGGGGGGGGGGGGGGGGGGGGGGGGGGGGGGGGGCACAGGCATGAACTGTAATGCCTATGTGCAAATATATACTTAACATATGTTAAAGAGAGACTGGACTTCTGAGACGTGCAGGAGGAAATGTCCTAACATCAACATGGACGCGACTGTACACATGCGCATGCAAACACATGTGTGCTGTCACATACCTACACACACATTCACACACATACATCTACACACACACACACACACACACACACACATTTAAGACATTTAAGACATGCACGCACGCACACACACACACACACACACACACACACACACACACACACACTACTAAACATTCCAAAGTTTTCATCTATATCCCTATTTTAGAAAAAAAAAAATTGGGAAAAGACGCAGAATTTCAATTTTTCTCTTTAAAAGACCAATAAGTTGGCTCCATTGGCTGAAACTTTTCTTGGCTAACTCAGTGTAAAGATGTCCCTGTTATTTGCTCGTCAGCAAGCTAATCAGCTCTCTTCCCTCCTTCAGTGCTGAATAAGCATCTATTCCTTCATTCCACGGGCCAGCACTTGCGAAGCAGGCTTCCTATTTTTCCTCTGTCTTGTCTCTTCCTGAAATTAGCAGTGATTGGTATATTCCTGATCATCATCTGAAGCATTAGGGGACTACATTGCTTTCAGTCAAATGACAAAAAGGCCCCCCCCCCTGTACCCTGGCTCACAAATTTCAGTTCTAGTATAATAGCACTTGTACATGCACATACACTAGTGCTCATATGCGTGTGTGTGCGTGTGTGTGTGTGTGTGTGTGCGTGCGTGCATGTGTGTGTGTGTGTGTGTGTGTGGTGTGTGTGTGTGTGTGCATATGTGTGTGTGTGTGGGTGTGTGTGTGTGTGTGTGTGTGTGTGTGTGTGTGTGTGACATGTAAATATGTTCTAAAATCCAAGAATTAAAAACAAAATATCATGAGTATGGGTTTACCTGTTGCCAGTGTTTATCTTCTGTTGTTCTAGGGTATCTTTTCAGGATCAGCTATGGTAGAGCTTCTGTCAGTCATTGAACATGTGCTGGAAAAGAGGGGAAGGGATGTGTCTATGAAAATTTACAGCCGTCAGATCTTTCAGTATCGACGTGAATCCATCAAACAAAAAATGGCGATTAAAGGGAATGAGCTGTTATTTGAAGGGTTTTGACAAGGTTTACCATAACCACTAACCAAAGGCCATGAGTCACACACAGTTCAGAACTTGTAAGCCATGCTGCCTAGAGTGAATACTGTGTGACTGGAATCAACACACACAAAATAGTGTGAGAAGATTTGCTGTGTGGCATCTCACATCTGGGTAATGAAATTACTATGAGTACAATAAAGTGGATGAAAAGGTCTGTATGGTTGATTTTTATTCTTATCTTTTGTTGTCAGGAGAGACTGTGTAGACAGTGTGTGTGTGTGTGTGTGTGTGTGTGTGTGTGTGTGTGTGTACAAATTTCATTATCTGATTTCCGAATGTCATTTTGGACTGACAATTGAATTATTGCTCAGTTTATTTGTTACAACAGGTAGGAAAGAACATGTTGCCGATCTTATATTTTGGCAGTGGTTTAGAGTGGGAATCCTGAAACCATCCATTTTACAGACTAAATCGATCTACACTTTTGCAAAGGTGTTCTTATCCTTACTGTTCATGTGGGGCAAGGCAGAATTATTCCAACATGACGAAGAGAATGGATGTCATCATTGTTGTGTAATTAAATGAAAAGTGATATTCTGGTCCATCTCGGTCATCCATCATGAGTAGGGCTGTTGGTAAAGTTGGCTTTGGGCCCTTTAGAAAGACTGTTCAATAATCGTATTTAGAAAGACAAGCATGCAAACCACTATACTCTTTCTATTGATACAGTTTCAGAAGTTATGGCCCTTTGCATGCTGGACAGCCAACACTAGTTTTGATTTGTTTAAAAAAAAGCTCTAACCTCAGTGAATTCTGGGAGTACTCAGCTGAATGACGAAGCCAACAACCTGCTTTTCTAGGCATTCTCATACAAGCAGTGATATATGTCGAAAGTCAGCTTGTTCGATTTGTGAAGTTCAGACCACTCTTGCTTGAATCTGACACTTATTGCTGCATGATAATGCTGCCACATTGTCAGAAAGGTATATTAGCATGTTAGGACTCAGTCTTTCGATAGACAAGAGGACACACCTCCTGAGAGTTGTCTGTAAATGAGATGGTGCATTTCCACAGCCTTTTCATGCTTATTCAAGTGGCTCAG
>JADBJO010001962.1:243404-305904 GCA_016801955.1 Conus betulinus | reverse complement strand
AAAAATTGATGATGAATATACTACTTTGAAGAAAGATGACAATGTAAATATTCTAGTAAATGAAGTTCGAGAACATCTCGAAAAGACTTATCAAAATCATTTTAAAATATTTACAGATGGTTCAATAATGGAAACGTCTGACAGTGGTGCTGGATTCACTATACCATCCTTAAATGTGCAAAAGTCTTTCTGTCTAGGCAGAGAATTTTCAGTTTATACATCAGAGCTATATGCAATTATGAAAGCTCTGAATTATATCTTATATGACACGCCAGTATCGTTTTATAGTGTGCTATTTTGTGTTGATTCAAAATTAGTTTTACAATCATTAAAGCACTGGAACTCTAAAATTAGAACTGATATTCTTTTTGAAATAAGCATCTATTGCAGCGTTTACTTTCCTGAGGTATAGCAGTTGATTTTTGCTGGGTTCCTTCACATTGTGGCTTAAAAGGGAATGAATTAGCAGACAAATTGGCAAAGCAGGGAGCTTGTACAATTTTGAAACACCCTTCAAAAAAGTCTTAAATTTTTTCTCCGCATGAATTGATCCAGCGACTGGAAAAGAATATGCGGAAGAAACATCTTAATGAGAAATTATTCGTTCTGCCATCATGTCCAAGGTATCTAGCCAGATTAATTCATAAATTACGGTTAAATACATGGAATACAAATATTCACGAGGTATAGCGTGTAGGCCTATGTCAGGAGAATATCTCAATTCGTCATCTTTTATTTGAATGCCCTATACTAACCCCAGCTTATAAGGAGAAGAATATTTTTTATAAAATAATTCTGCAAATGTGATAGTGTGGTAAATAACCCTTGCTTTTTTGATATTGCTTTGGTTATTGCTCAGTCGACAGTTGCAAAAACTATTGTGTGAAAAAAGACATTTGAGATATGTGTGTTAATAGTGATTCCTTTTTTTTTTTTTTTTTTTTTTTGCTGGGGGGGGGGGGGGGGAAAGTGCTGATAGTACAATGGAATGTATATTGCAGTTTAAAGGTCTAAGATCATCTTGTGATGAAAAGACGTTGAATAAAACTACTGAACTAAACTCGAAAGTTAAACCGGAACTTGTTTTTCATTTATTTCCTGCGACTGCGCAGTTGTTGCCAGGAACAACCATCTTCAACAGCCAGCGGACTGCAGAAGAACAAGCACAAAATTTGACAGGTAGATTATAGTGTATCTCACCGAGTTTGATTATGAAAATACATTTACTTGTTGATCATGCCTCGTTTAGTGGCTTTATGATAATTGAGGCTGAGAAGCGTTACAATGGAGAAACATTTCAGTGATGTTTCTTCATTGGCGATTGCGGCCGTTACACCTAAAGGACGGTCCCTGGTTGTCTGGAAGGAACTGGACAACAAACCGAAGAAAACGCGGCAGCCCGAGGCACTAAACCTAATGGGTAGTCCCAGAAATTCCATGCCATCACTTGAGTACAGTAGAATTAATTGTTTTGTAGTTGGAAAAAAGAAAAAGCAGTGAACTGAAGATTTTTATTGTTGACAAATGATATGAAGACGTGTTCGGGTTGATTAATTGGCAGTCAAAAAGGGATGAGAAAGATACGTGACTTATCATATGATAGTGGAACAGCCACATTTTCAGAATCACGAAGAAAGCAAATGTCATGGTAGATTTCTTTTGGGGGAATCTGAAAGTGGAGAGTAGAATAACTAGAAAACAAAATAAAATCACTTGAGTAAATTCAAGCCAAATTTCCATCAGTGTCAGTTGGGAGTTATTCCTAAAGAGCATCACGCAGACCAGACTGGCCCAGCCTTGATACCTTGAAACAGTTAAGAGAAGACTAAACAAATGTGTCCCCATAGGTTTATTACATTGTACACACCCAAGTCACTCATGGTCTAATGATTGGCCTGGTGTTGATACCCTGAAACATTTCAAAGTAGACTTGATTTATTTGTTCGTCTGTCAGTTCTTTTACAAGATTTTTGTACCGTGCTCACCCAAGTTGTTTATGACTTTGTGCGAGAGTGTGACTTCTAAGGTTTGAAGAGTAGAGAATCTATTGCAGACATTTGTAGTAATACCACCTGAAATATTGACACTATTTGGAATCCTCATGTGGAAGACCAAAGTGGATAGAAACAGTACAAAGGAGAGCTGCAAGATATCTTTCCAATCATTCAGAGAGGACCCAGAGTGTTTCAGTGCTACTTCAAGATCTGAATTCAGTGTACTGTACTGTATCCAAGAAAAAAAAAATGTGACAGTAACATGGAAAAAAAAAGGGTAGTCAGGTTAGATTTTTTTTTTTTTCTTTTTTTTTTTTTTTTTTTTTTTTTTGTTAATTAAAACATTGCCTTAGACATGTGTGATGAAACGGTGTTTAATGGTGAATAGCCATTCCTGGTAAGCTGTGGCAATTTAAGGTAACACATTGTTCAAAGCTGTTTCTTTGACGGTATGTCACATGATAAAATACCAAAGGGAAAATGCCACTCAAGTGGCATTGCACTGCACCACCCACTTCACCATCCAGCGCTGAACTAGTGCACAACATTACTTATCAGTGAGATCCACTGGCTAAATTTGTTTATTTTTGTGTATTTCAGTATGTTGTACCCCACAGGCTCATTTTCAATGGCATGAATCAATCTGATTTAAAACAAAGTGTGGTTCAGGAAGCTCACGTAGGCCTTTCTTTTTTACATTGAGGGGGGGGGGGGCTTTGAACTGCATTTTCGGCAACAGTGCCCACTTTTCCTGTGTATGGAGTCAGACTGCAAGGTGAGCAAGACTTTTGCTGGCAGGTGACAGCATGCAAGAGACGAAAGTCATCTGCAAACCAACTGAGTTTGAGTTTAAGGTTGCTGGTTAGTCGATTGGTATGAAACAGTGACAGGACAGGGCCCAGTGCCATTCTTTTGTGGGGGCATCATGAATCCAAGCTTGTCTTTGTTAATGATACACAATGGGTTCTGACTTCAGATACTGGTCCTACATATCATGTTGAACAAGTGCACATTCCAACTAGCTGTGAAGATTACAAGTGATGCTGTTTTTTTCTTCGCTTACACAGAAGTTTAGAGAATGGGAAGCTTGAGAAAAATCCAGAGCTGCTACAACAAACAATTTTCCTGCATCAAATTCTTTTAGTTGTAGTGAGAGGGGTGACAAGCTGAGTCTCTTAGGAAAAGCCTGCTTTGAAAGTATAGATTGGGATTTTCTCCTTCTCCATGTGGTCAGGCAGATGATAACTGAGCATGTGATTTAGCAATTGACATGATAAGGAAGTAAAGAAGTTTCGCTTAGTAATTTTCTTACCTATGTTTGGTGCTTTATTTTTGCTTGTTTTTTTTGTTATGATACATTTAACTGATATTTTAAATAATCTCAGTCAGTACAAGAAAGCCTGTTGTCAAGTCCAAGTGCATATGTCTTGAGGATTCTTTGGGGAATCTTTTCAGGGCCAACCAAGATCAATCTATATTTTTATATGTCAAGACTCACTCACATTATTTTATACTGTATTCATGAGATTGGAAAAAAAAGAGTTGCAAACAATAACCTCACTTCCAGGAACCAGTGGTGACCCTTTTGTATTTGAGAGTGAGACTTTGATATTTTTTGTTTTCTTGTATGTGTGTGTGTGTGTGTGTGTGTGTGTGTGTGTGTGTGTGTGTGTGAAGGTCATGGGTCCTCTGAATAAATTTTAGGTCCAAGCACTCAGCAGGAGGCTTATATGACACAGATTGCATTAGAAGGTATAAGAATTCAAATTTTGACATATTTTTTTTTTCTCTTACAAGCATTTAGATATGTGTACAAATGCCCCCATAAATAACTCTCAATGAACTCAGTACTTTTCTTATTCAAAACAAATCAAACCAAGCCAGTGAAGCTTGTGGTACTGGGTTTTGGAAACTGCCAGGTCTTGGAGTACAAACCATTGCCTGTGTTTCAGAGATATCACCATTCACCATGCCGACCAACCCTGATGAACCCTACTACTGCTCCCAGCAGATCAATATTCCGCCGGAGTTGATGGACATTCTGAAACAGTTTACCAAGTCAGCCATACGCACACAACCTAAAAGATGTTTTGGCCTGGTCCGCAGCGTAAGTTTCATGCTCTCTAAGAGGCTGTTTTTTTTTTGGTAGAAAGTGGACAGTTGTACCTGTTCTGCATATGTCCTTTATAGTGAAAATTTAAGGGGGGACAGCTTAATCCTGCATTACATGGAAAATGTATTTAGCAATGTGTTGTGGTGCATAAGAAAACACATTGTAACTTCATTTTTCTTGCTGAAACTGAATTTAGCTTTCTTACTGTTTTCCTGAATTTACTAAAAAAAAAAAAAAAAAAAAAAAAAGGAAACAAACTAACAAATCACCCAGTACTCAAATATCTCTATCAGTTTTTATTTTACGCAACATGAAATTTACCATGTTAAGTTATTTTGCAGAAAATGGGATGTAGACTTTTCCTACTTCCAAAGAGACCCAACATCAAAACGACACTTTCCCAGTCAGAATAACCAGTAGTTTTTACGTAGTACAAAGATCATATCCAGTTCTTTCACAAAATTCTTGCCAATGAAAAAGCTATGTGATTGCTAGTTGAGTGGGTGGGGTAAAGAAGTGCAGTGTGTGTGTGGAGAGGAGAGAGAGTAGTTGGGAAATGGTGAAGAATAGCTGGGAAATTTGCTTGATTGTTTTTTTTTTTTTTTTTTTTTGGCCAAGAGTTCTTCAAAGTAAAGAAAAATGTACACAAAAAGCACTATATTTTCTCATTAATGTTTCTTGGTGTGCACAGAAGAGATGATGAAATGTCCCTAGTTGCCCCAAACAGGATCTCATGATTCTAAGAACTGTTGGTTCTGTTTGGCTTGTGCTGTGTACTAAGCTGTGAGACTTCTGTCAGCTGGGTTGTCTTCAGCACTGTCATACATATATGGACAGTTTCACTGGCATTTCATGAGTGGATTTTGGTGTGAAATGCTTATTTTAGACTGTTCTGCATGGAATGCGTACATGTATTTGGGTGACCATGGCTCCTTTTCATGTTTGTTCCATAACTTGCTTTTGGCACCAGTGGCTGTGGTGTTACTCCCGTGACCCTATTTTCCAAAATGCTGCTTCTTGACACACTCTGTACCAGACTTGGCTCCAGAAATCCACAGGTAGCATGCTACTACAACTTGTAGTACAAGGCTGCATTTCAGGGGAAACACGTATTGCGGTTGAGTCCCCATGGGAATGTTCAGTAGTGTCAATTCTGTTCAATTTAAAATCGTGTACAGGGACATTAAGTAATCACCCCCACCTCCATCACCCCACCTCCATCTCCTTTAACCACAAGTACAGTGGCAGCCTTGCTCACTTGCAAGGCTTTTTAATTGAATTTGATTGCATGCATGAAGCAGGTGTGAAGAAACTGAAAGCTAAGGTGGCAATGTCAAAACAAATTGGTGTCACTATGCGCCATAGTTTATTGCTGCTGAATAATGATAAGCTTGAAAACAGGATGAGGAAAACCTCTGAAGGAAATTCATTTCCATAGAATGAGCAGACTTGTTTACCCATGAGATTTTTCCATATTTTGTACACATGCTTGGCGAAAAGAAGATGAATATGATAAATTAGAAACAAATTTGTCAAAAAAAATTCTGGAGACAAAGTTCTTAAGTGGTAATTGAACTTGTGAAATATAATAGTGGTGGAGGCTTTGACCAAAGAGCAACAACTCTTGCTACCTTCTGTGCTTGAAATTGCAGTGCCTATTTCTTCAACAACATGCACTATAACATTGAAAAAAATGGCGAGAGAGCATGAGCGTGTGTCAGAGTATGCTGACGAATCAGATTTGAAAGTAATTTGTGTTAGAAGGAACCTGTTTTACTGTGTAGCCAGTGCAAGGTCAGGTGGTTGATACTGGCAAGAAGCGTCTCTTTGCAGAAAATACACTAATTTTTTCGTTGAAAAGTACAAAAGTACAAAAAGCAGATTTAGGGTAAACAGGTCAGTGTGAAATTTGTCAAGCATTGTTCAGTATAGTTATCAAAATGCATGTTTGTCTACAAGAATACAGTTGTTGCGCTGCTGTGAATTGAAATGGGTCTTTCTGAGTGTACCATGGTATGTACATAATGTGTGGGTGGTGAAAAGGAGAGATGGGAGCAAGGGGTGGGGTGGGTGGTTATCCAATATCCTCATGTGTAATGTTTATAGACTGCACTTGGATGTAAGTATGTATGGACGCAAAAGTGTGTAGCACTATATATGGGAAAGGGAAGGAGATAAATACTCAGCCACTGAGATGCTCAGTGCAATGGTTATGTATTTGTGAGCTTCCAATGTGCAAGTATGAGGACAGTATAAGTGTGAATATGTGTGGAATGTCAGTCTAGATGCATATATGCGTAATATGTCAGATGTTGTTATTGTGTCTCCATTAGCTATTTCATTGTTATATGCGTGCCCATTAGCTATTCCGTGCCATGGCCAAAGGGGAGATGCCTCCAGTGAAGGAGAGGCTGGAGATGCCTGTGGCCTCACAAAAGACAGACACTGGTCTCACTCCGGGTCTCCTTAAGGTGCTCAATAAACAGGTAATGGGCATGACAAATAAGAAATATTTTAATAGTTGCATCTTCAACACAGATGCTTTCTTTGTGTTCACGCATCTTTTTCCAAAGACATCAAACCCCAGTTAAGTGGGGGGAAAAGTACTTTGGAGAGATGAAGTTTAAGACTGCTGAGTGGAGTTACTGTATAAAATATACAGTGCTCAGTTGTTGGTATGCGCGTGTTCATTTTGTTCATCTGTGTGTTTTTAAGTGCTCAGTTGTTGGTATGCGTGTTAATTTGTTCATCTGTGTGAAAGATTGCTCAAAAACTGTCGCGTGAATTTTAATAACGTTGGTTGAAAGATGGACTGTGGCTCAAGGAAACCCCACCAAATTTTTGTGCTCATTCCCCAGTGCACGTCGTGGTCAAAGGGAAAATCCGGACTCCTTTAAGAAAAGATTACACAAAAACTATTTCAGACATTTTTATTGTAACTCGTTGAAAGAGATAGAATGAGGCACCAAAGATGAGTCCATGAAATTTGGGGGGAATCTGTGGTGTGGAGTTGAGATTCAGGATCTGTTGGACTGTGATATAGGTTTGCCCTCTTCCAAGAGCTCAACTTGGTTTCTCTGCTTTTTTGTGTCTGCAAGATGGAATGTATATTTACTAGTGCACACACACACACGCACACACAAACACACATGTACACACACACACTCACACTATGGGTGATTTTCAGTACCAATACAACCTTCTTTTTAAGAGATATACTGCCCTGTTGTCATTCTATTTAAAAAAAAGAAAAAGGAGGCTGGTGCAAGTCTGGTGTACATGTAACAGAAAAGACTTGGTTTGCAGCTGGGCCCCAAGAAGACGGCGGCTCATCAGCCTGATTGAAGAGAAGTGGCTGGACCTGGCCCTGCCCAAAGAACAGTTTGATGACCTGGTGCGTGTGGGCAGCTTTAGCGGTCAGGTGGAGTGGAACAAGTTTTTTGCCTTGGCCGCTTCAGCCTTGGGAGATGTAAGTTCTTTTTTTAGTATGTGTATGTGTTTTGCCCTTTCTTTTAATTCCCCCACATGATTATCTGTGTGGTTGTTTTTTTATGTCACATTTTGTGTTCCTCTACAAGCCCATCCTTGCTTTTTACTGTCGTGTTTCATGTTCCCCAAAATCCCTCATGCTTGCCTGTTCTCACTCTCCTTATCCCAGTTACATCCCATATGCAGCCTCACCCAGTTCATCGTGTCCTAGCCCCTGTATAGACAGTTGCCAAGGAGCGATCGGTATGGGATCTTCATGAGGCAACACACCAGAGATGACACTGCAGTGCTACATAGTCACTTCAATAGAGTGAGACAGTGCCTGCTCTGATCCAGCAGACCAGAAACCATCTAATTAGTCCCCTGTTGACATTCATTATTGCAAAATAATAGAGAAGGTATGAGGAAGCATCCTCAGCTGGAAGGCACCACCATGTTCAAATTATTTTGTTGTCTTCGGGAGCAAGTTGTATGCTTCTCTGATACGCACAGTGTGTGAAATTGAGAAGAATATGCTTTTCGGGCTTTGTTTGTTTAAAGGAAGTCTGTGTTTTAACTTTTAACTGTGAAACCATGTGTGGAACCTCTTTTAGATTCTTGCTCAGAATAAAAGTTGCATTTGTGAGTATACTCAACATTAGTACATCATGAATCAGGTGCTCTTTTTGCTTCAAAGAAAAAAATCCACCCTATGAATAATATAACATGCTGACATTGACAGTAAAATCATTTATAATGTGAGATATCCCATGCCATAATTAGTTGAAATTTAAATTGCATAATGCACGCCTATATATGAATTTTTAAACATGTGGTAATGTTGCAGCTAAGCCCAGTAATTGTAAAATCACAAAAATCAAATCTAGAATAAGAGTTGTCAAGCATTGACAACAGCTGACAGGAAAGCACTGGGAGACCCCATCAGTAACAATGGTGGCAAAGAACCAGTTGGATAAAGATGGAGGATGAAATGGCGAGAAGATGTTCAGGATGGATTGGTCATGTGCTCTTGAAGCCTGAGGCTAACATCAGCTGGCTGCGCTAAGAGCGGATGATGTACTCGACAAAAAAACCGGCCACCAATGCTTCAGCCCGAATTACCCTTTTCCTCATTTCATCCTCTTTTGAGGTGTCTACAGTCGGAAAAAAAACTGTGTGATGCTGGAAGAATTCGGCACATTAGAGGAATGTGCTTGCGTGACTCAAGGTGATGCTTCACATCCACCATGGGAAATTGTGAAGTCGGACTCGCAAGTGGTACACCTTGCACAATTTACACCTTTAGCCGAAGGTCGTATGCAGGGGAATTTTTCCGAGTATTCTTTTTGGGACTTTTGACCAAGTTTTTTTCTTTTTTCGCATCTTGTCCAGAACTTTCTGCTCCACGTTTCGACATTTTTCGTAACTTCAAAAGGACGCCAACTTCGCTGAATGGTAAAGATGGTGAAACAAACTGCGCATGACTGGAAACGCTTCTTGAAGATTACTGGTTATACGCATGGCGCTGTGGGTGTCTGTACATAGTACGATTTTTTCGTCCGTTTTTTTTTTTTTTTCAATTTGTGTGGGAAAACTTTCAACGCGTACCTTTTTACCTAAATGCGTAGATTCATCACTTGGGCGTAATAAATACGCGAAATGCGTAATGGTTGGCAGGTCTGAAGATGGATTGCTTTTGAAGTCGAGTAAAAAATCCCAAGCATTGCCAACATTCTTTGCTCCAGGAGTACCATAACTTCCCATTTGCAAGACATTTTGTGGTACAAAGTTTGGGCACCCAACTGTTCTTGCCAGCTGATTTCACATAACCTGCAATCAGGGTCAGGGTCAGGGTCTGTCCTTCATAGTTCAAAGCACCAATCATCTATTGTGCATATCAGTACAGTATTACACCACAGCCTGTTTTGACTCGCGTGTTTAATATGGTTGCATTTACATGTTCTAGTACATCAGGTGCAGAGCTCCTAATAGCAATTTTGTGGGCAGTGAAAGGACCTTGTTACCTCCACAGTGGAGGTTATGTTTCCATCCATAGCTGATGGTGTGTTTGTCTATCTGTTAGCAAGATGATGCACACACTTTGAAATTGATTTCAGTGAAACTTGATGGAATATGACCCAAGGAGATAGTCTTTCAGTTGTGATGTAGATAGGTGGTGTGGGTCTGGATGAAAGGATGGATCTAGAATCTGTCCTTCATGTCGATGCCAAAACTAAAGGACTGATTTCAACAAATTGTTGGAAAGATGGATTTGGCCAGAGGACAAACTTCTTAAATTTTTGGGCATACAAGATCTGGGAAGATGGATCTGGAGCTGTTTACAGCATGATCATGCAGAAAGTGCAGAATTTGATTGCAATGAAACTTGGTGGAAAGATGGGCTGTTGTTGATCCTGATGGATGAACCCATTGATTTTTGGTGCAGATCCATATCTGAGAGTAGACCCAGGACCTATTCAACCTTGACAGAGGTCTATGCTCTCCCACATGTCCTAGTTCATGATTGAGCATTTTCTTAGAAATCAACGTTGCACCCCATATACCAAGATACTTTGTGCTGTATTAAAACAAATTGTGATAGCAAACGTATTAAGTAAGAAAGAAAGCAAAACAAGATAGCACAAGCTGACATGGACTGGAGCCTTATGAATGATTTTCAAAATTTGTTTAGATTTCCACCTGTAGTTGCCGAGATGGACTGGAGCCTTATGAATGATTTTCAAAATTTGTTTCGATTTCCACCTGTAGTTGCCTCACTTTGCAACCAGATCTAACGTTGATTCATTCTGACTGTTAGCCTTTGTTGTTTTGTATTTCGCTTTAGGTCATCTATTTTAGGTGTGCACTTGTGATTGGTGTAAGCTACTTTTGATCATTGTATGCTACCTTTCAAAGTTCCGTACGTTGTTTCATGTCCATTTTTAGTTGCGTGCATGCGATTGTAATCGGGCATTTTGTTGTCCCGAGTGTTGTGTATCTTGCCTGAAAAAGACCTCAGAGGTTGTGTTTTGTCTTGTGATTCTTTCGTCTGCATTTTTCGGCAGAGCCCTATGAATAATTTTATAAATTGGTTTGTCGTGGGCAGAACATCACTGACGCAATGAAGGTGATATGCGAGATCCTGACGGCAGACCCCGATGGAGGGCCGGCTCGCATCCCCTTCCCTCTCTTCAAGGACCTGTACCAGTACCTGGCCAAGATCGACGGGGAGATCTCACCACAGCAAGTCAGTGATGTCACCAACCACCTCCAGTATGATGTGTAAGTAAAAAAACACCATAGGTCAGGAAAAGATTAGTGTGTAGCACATCATCCTCATTACATTTTCAATGAAGCGTATTTTACACTTAAATAGAACCCTGAAATTTCAGATGGCATGAATCGATTGGTTGATCTTAACAAAATCATTGGCTGTCAGGAAATTTATCTGAACCCAAAGGTTTGATATCATGAAAAGGGAGAGTTTAGTTCTATCATTTCCAGATTAATTGCACTTGTTCAACGTCCATCTTCGACAAAGATAAGCGATTGCTCATTCTTCATTTTTGTTGGCCCAAGTGTTATCTTGCCTTGGAAGACTTACGAGGTTGAAACGTATCGTTTGTTATTTGTTCGCGATGGAATCATAATAATTTCTTTGAAATTGGAAATGAAATGAGGCAGTGAACAGTAAACAATAAACAGTAAACAAGTGGGGTAGTTTTTTGCTCCCATAAGGAAACCTAACACAGAGTAACTTTTTATTCAAGACTGGCACAGCCTTTTAAACTTGAATAAAGTCAGACAAATGCAAAGACGAACAATCTAATAGTGGGGGGAAAAACAAGCGCAGGCCAACAACTAAATTGTCTTCATAGTAATGAAGACAATTTACATCTTCAACCTCCTGCCAACGCCCCCCCCCCCCCCCCCCCCCCCCCCTCCTTAAGTCAACGTTTTGGCAAGTCATTACTATGAAGACAATTTAGTTGTTGGGCTGCGCTTGTTTTCTCCCCACTATTAGATTGTTCGTCTTTGCATTTGTCCGACTTTATTCAAGTTTAAAAGGCTGTGCCAGTCTTGAATAAAAGTTACTCTGTGTTAGGTTTCCTTATGGGAGCAAAGACTACCCCACTTGTTTACTGTTAATTTCTTTGAAATTTGATAATTGTACTCGACTGTATTAGTGCATGCATGTAAGGATCAAATGTACACCGTTTGTCATTACTCGAGGTATAAAAAAGGGGTTTGGTAATACTACTGGAATGAAAATAATAAAAGTCAATGATCAGTGTTTATGTTAAAAACTGGAGTGTTGTAGTATTTGTGCTTTGATGTCTCCCTCTAAAGCCCCATTTATAAGGATTCCTGAGGGTTGTCGAGGAGAGGTTATGAGTAGTGTGTATGCATTTAAGTAAGTATGTGTGCGACAATTATTGATTTGCAATGCTTTAAACTTGAAGTATTTTCCCACATTACTTTTATTTGATTTGTGATATCTTAAATCCCAGTATTTTCCAACATTTTATGTATTTGTGATCTTTTAACTTCCAGTATTTTCACTTATAAAACTTACTGATCTTCGAGCCCCTCTTCCCCAGAGCATTTAACCCACAATCTATATATTGATCGTTTGTTGTCGACAGGGACAAGCAAGAGGGCTATGTGATGCCTCGCAACTTCCTGAGCCCAGACTGTCCCCAGCTGTCTTGAGCATCATCACTGCAACATCTTCAGTACCCTGCCTCTCCTTCCTTCCCCTTCCACCCCCCCCCTCCCTCCACCCCTTTCCTTTCCACTCCCTCCATCTTCACCTGCATCATCCCTGCTCTCCTTCCTACCTTCACTTCATCTTTTCTCCACACACAACCTCCCGGCCTTCCCATCATTTTCATCAGAAATGGTCGCTGGCTTCATCATCATCAGATGAATCTTCTTCCAGTGTTCCGTGGTATGTGGAGAGGGAAAGCATTTCGCTGTGGTTTTCATTCTCCCAGTTCTCTGCAATGTTGGGGGGAAGGGAAACAACTTGACAAAAGCCCCCCCTCCAGCTCTGTGATCTGAAACAGATGTGTGAAAGGAAGTGACTGTACATGAGTGTGTCAATGTGCGTGTGTGAAAGGGAAATTGAGATGCTCTGTGATCAAGTTCCAGACTTAATTTGCAGAGTTCCAATTCCAGATTCTTCTTTTTGAGCTAGAATTGATATTGATCTTTATTGATGTCTTTGTTATTCTTATCTTTTATTCAATAAGAAATTTAACCATTGTCATGAATATGTAAAACAACTGTAAATTACTCTTAAGTTCTTCTGCAGTCCATTTTGAAACTGTTAACCGTTGTCATCAACATGTCAAACAACAGTAAATTACTCGCAAGTTCTTCTGCAGTCCATTTGAAGTCCGTCCAAAGTGTTGTGTATACAACCTCTTGTTTCCACCAATCGAATCTGTTTTCTACAAGTTGTTCCCTCATAAAAAGAATGCCTTATTAAAAAAAAGAAAAAGTAATAAAATATTGAAATAGAGTTATCGTATTTGTGTGTTGCATGTGAGAAAGACAAACTGGACCTGGTTTATATAAATGCTTTGGCACCATCATAATAGATACTTCGGGCTAATGCTGGTGAAAGAATGTAGTATCACAGTGGAGTTAGGGTCAGAGAACTCCCTGAATATGCAGTTCATAGGCTTGGTGTCATACATGATAAGCTGCCAACTTGTCACATTGAATGCTTACAGAGTGAACTCTTTTATATCTACAGTGGCAGGTTTGCAGTTGTTTTTCGGTCAGACAACAGGTAGTTCAGAGACATGCACCGTTGTCAGTCATGTAGTTTTTAGCCTCTGACCAGCAAAATTGTCAAAATTGTTTTATGCACTTAAATAGCTGGAATCCTTTAGTGACTTGTGAGGAGTTTGCTACACTGAACTCTTGACACTTGCCCTGTTTAAGGCCCTGGGTATTGAAAGAGAGCTGATTCTGACCCAGTGTAAGAAGGGTGGAGCAAAAAAAAAAAAAAAAAAAAAAAAAAAAAAAAAAAAAAAAAAAAAGGGAAGGGGGTGGCAGGGGTGTCAACATCATCCCCCCCCCACCCCCTCCCCTTGCCTTGCCAGTGCACTACTCCAATGCTGCACATTCCACCTCCCACATGCACATAGCCACATCAAAATTTACTCTGTGGTAGCTTCAGCACACCACACGGAGCAGTCATTATCAGAGTCACAAATGCAAGACAAGGGGACACAGATTTTGCCTTTATGTTTTTTCAAATGGTTTTCAATACAGATGAAGATGGTGCAGCAATGGAGTTCACTGTGGTCCCACACTACTTGACAGGCTGGATTCTGCACTTCATCTCTTACTTCCATTTATCTATAGGCACAATATTTAAGAAGCTATGAAATGGACTTGCCTGTCCTTAACATTCATTCATCTTGTGTGCGTGGCCTGCAAGTCTTTTGCTGCTGAGCATGTTATGAAACCATCTTGGACTGGCCACAATCAAGCTTTGTTTCTGGTGAAGTGCTTTTCTGATGTCAGACAACACATTTGCAATTTTCATTCTTCCACAACGGCTGTTTAAATATGAGGACTGGAGAAACAAAAAAAGCTGTTGAAAGCTGGTACTCACAAACGTCTAAACTACTTTCCAAACATACCGTATCTCGCCAAGCACTGAGGGATGGAGTTTCAAGTGACTGGACAGAGAAAACCATGTACAAAATACAGGGGCCTCCAAATCAGTTTTGGCAAAGACTCATTGAAACTCCAACAAAGCGCTAACACAAAAATAGAAGAACCCTTTTCTTTTCCCAGTGCTTGTGAACTTGGAAATGGCCATCTTCAGACTGACCACAGTGAACCCTCCCTTGCACCTTCTTGTGAAGATGTTTGCAATTTAATTGCCATTCCATGCTATTCTGCCACCAACTCTTGATTATCCATATTAACAGGTTCATACAGACTTTCAAGAAAAAAAATTAGGGCCTTTTAGGGCCTTTTTTAGGGCCTAAAATTTACAAAAATAGGGCCATCAGGGCACACGAAAATGCTGAAAAGTGCTCACCACTGCCTCCCACAGATGCGATTTTCTCCAATAAAGACCTCCATTCAGCAAGTACCTAATCACTTTCTGGTATGAATCTTGTCAATTCCATATCCGTATGAAAACAAAGAAATCTTTTACAATGGCCAGAGTAAACACAGTGTTCTTGCAGCACACACAAGGCAGAAGTCTTAGGAATACAAGTCACAAGATGAAGAAAAAAGTAGGTCTATGCTTTCTTTCCACCTGACTAACAGCTGTCTTGTCCTTGATTGACTAGCACACACTGCCTCTGGTGAAGGAGAGAACAGTCCAGGGAGAACAGTTCAGTACTCAAGTCATCCTCCTATTTGTCCTCTTTGGAAATACTTTTGATTTATTCCAAGGAGGCGACCTTTTACAGTTGGGGCTGCTGTCCTCATTCCTTTGTCAATTGGTCAGCTTCTTCATTTCCATATATAGTGCAGTATGAAGGTGTTCACTGGATGGGAGTATTTTCAGTAACCGAGAAATGGTAATCATTTTAGATCAGTAGTACCATAGGATGATGACTATTGTTATATAAGTGGAAAAATGTAGTGGTAATGGTGCAAGTTGGGGGGATAAAGGAAATATCAATGACCTGTGGGTGATGCTCATTGGCATGGTGAGATCAATAGTACTGTAGGATCATGGTCATTGTGGTAAGTGGAATAATAAGGTGGCATTAGTATAATATTGCAGGTTGAGAAAGAGGGTGAGGGGGGGTAGGGGTAGATGACTGATGGGTGATGATCATGTATCATTTGAGATAAACAGTACTGTAGGATGATGATAATTGTTGTATAAGTGGGATAATGTTGTGGCATTGGTGTAAAATGCTGGTGGGGGAATGGGGGAGGTGTTCAAAGATGGGTGGATGATGATCATGGTCAAGGTGTAGGTATGATCCACAGTGGTGTAGGATGATGGTCATTTTTGTAAAAGAGTAGGATAGTGTGTATTGGCAAGTACGATAATGCCAGTGGGGGAATAAAGGAAATGATCAATGACTGATGGATGTTGATCACTGAGATGAGATCTACAGTACTACAGGGTGGTGACCATTGTCATTTAAGTGAAATACTGTGGTGGCATTGATGTATTAATGCCGGTGGGGGGTGGGGGAGAAAAAAAAAGGAATAAATTTGATGATTGATCATTGCCATAAGTGAAATAGCATGATAGCTTTGGCATGATAATGCCAGTTGAGTTAAAAAAAAAAAAAAAAAAAACAAACTGGGGGGGGGGGGGGCAATGATCAATGACTGATTGATGGTGATGGTTGTCACAGGCGAAATCATCACCGTCTCATGCACACACGCATGCATGCATGATACATGCACACACACATGTACATACACCCCACACACACACACACACACATGCGTACACAGGCACATCCACACACATACATATAAAAAAAAAAAAAAAAAAAAAAAAAAAAGGATTAGCATACACAGGACATCTTATGAGTGGTGGTAATAATGATAGTGGTCATATATGGGAATCTGTGTTAAAAAAAAAAACAAAAAAAACAAAACAAAACACACACACACACACCTGACAAACACATGCACATACATCTAAGCATACCTATATATATATATGTATGTAGAGGGGAGAGGGGAGACACACAAGCCCCTTAATACTTGTGTGCACAGAGGGGTGGGGTGGGGGAAACATAATGTGGACAAGGAAAGGAAGTGGTCAGGGGGGGGGGGGGGGGGGGGGGGGGGGGGGGGGGGGGGGGGGGGTGCACTGCAAGTTAATGTGGTATGAGTGGGTGTGTGAATTTATGGAATATATATAGTGGGGTTGCAGCTGAGGTGATGGACTAGTGTAATCATGTAGTTGTGTTAGGATGCTGGTGATTCAAATATGGGGGTTAAGGGAAAGAACAGGGGTGTCAGAGGGGCAGTAGGGCCAAACGAAGTTGCAGTAGAAGCACTAGAACTCGTTGAAGGACCAGCAACAAGTGCTTTTTTGAACAAAAAAACTTGTTGATGTACTAGTACTACTTCAAGCTTGCCCACTGTCACGATCTTTAAAAAAAAATTATTTAAGGACACTGCCGCTGTAGCACTCGCCTTCTCCAAGTCTGAATGTTTCTTCCCTTTTTGGCGAGTTTGAAGGCCTTTTTCCCTTCTTACAAAAAAAACTACAATAGAACCGATATTTGTCTAAGTTATCTTGGCGAAGCCAGAGTTTATATTCAGAATTATCAAGCCACAGATCTTGGAATAAGCACTTCCCCATGTTTCTGAGTGAAACTGACGAAATCTTATAAAGAAACTCTCAATGAAATGTCAAATTTCGTTGAAAAACGAACTGTGGCCTTTCGTTCAACACATGGAAAATCAAGATGGCGGACAGCACAAATACTTTGTCGTGGAGTTACTTCCCTTGAACGACTTTACCCCATGATCGATCAGTACTGATTCGGCATTTACCTATTATGAAAATCGGTTTTTTTTTTTTTTTTCTGATCATTCTTCTTTTTGTTTGTTGTTGTTGTTGTTGTTTCACATTTTTTTTTTAGAATTTTTTTTTTAGGCTGTTCTGGTTTTAGGGCCTTTTAGGGCCTCCAGCCTCTTCATTTTGATTTTTAAGGCCTTTTAGGGGCCCCTATTTTTTGCCTAAAAAAGTATAAAAGGAGGGGGGAGGAGTGTGTGAGCAGATCCGACGATCAAATAGGCTTCAGTGTGACATGTAGTCACAAGTCTGAACTTCACCGAAACCATACCGTCATTCATTTCAACATCCTGGATGGCTCTAACCCTGCCTCCTGAGCCATGTGTGCTGTACATTCAAACTGAAGACTGCAACCACATAGTTTTGTACTAATTATCAACCACATAGAAACAACTTTGAGAACACTGCAAACATTTCAATGTTAAGCAAAATGCACCAATGTCCCGTGACTTGATTGATGCCAGGATAAATTGTGAAAGTAAACTATCACTATCCTCAGCAAGTGGTGGGTCTGTGTCCACTGAACTGGTATTGCCAAACAGCACCAATGCGACATGACAATGTTGTGGGGAACCCTCATGCAAGTGGTTCTATGAAAGTCTGCTGAGACTTTCAGGAGGAGACTGGTAGTCACTGAAAAATAAAAAGTCTCCAAGAGCAGTGTGGGTACTTCACAGACCTGTTTACCCTAAAGCTGCCACTGGTGTATTTCTCAATGAAAATGGGCGTAGTAGTTTCCAAATCTAAGTGTGCACATCTTCTAAATGTTTGAATTTTATAAAAAGCATGGGGGGGTCCCTGCCAGTTTGCGCACACGATTTTGTTCAAGTTGTCACTCTTTGATTGTAGTGCATGAACACAATGTTTATACACCAGAAGTGCCACCATTGCTAAAAAAAACTTCGTCTCCAGATTTTTTTTTTCGACATATTTTTTCTGGTTTGTCATATTCATTGTATTTTTGCCGAACGTGTGCACAAAATATGGCAAAATTGTATGGTTAAACAGGTCTGACTTCATAAAACATGTATGGAGCATAGTGCAATTAAAGGACCAAACAAATCGAGAAGAAGAGGAAATCTATCTGGTACGTAAATCTATCCTTTCTCTAGTTCCTTTTGCTGTAAAATTCATGCATATAATGTAAACATCACTGTAAGAGAGAGAGACAGAGAGACACAGAGAGAGCAGTTTACCTAAAAAAAAAAAAAATGTAACAAAACCATTCCATGAAGCATAGCTTTATTGACAGTGACTGCTGTAAAATGAACACAATTTCGTCATTACAATGTAGCCCCTGAACTTATAATCGTCAGCCATAAATTGTTTGTAGGGATAGCTAGAAAACAGAAGTGCTGAACATGGAACACAAACATTTCACTTATTTTTATTTTGGGTGGTGTGGGATGTGATATGTAACATGGAAGAGAAAAACTAAAAACTGGGTTGGTAGCAGGGTTTCTTTTTTCCACTTCTGTGAGAAAGTTGGTTCATGCATTAGAGTAATTTCTTCCTGCTGGGGATTTACTAGTATATATGGACTGACAGAGTTACTTTTCTTGGCATCTCCATTTTTTTCTCCTTTTTTTTCTAAAGATAAAGTATGGGGAAAAACGTCAATGTTTACATTGCTAGAAAGTTTTAATCCATGGTTCAGAGTGGACACATGGGTCAGGAGGGACATATCAGGGTTAACATTTTTTCATTCTCTTGGTGCCAAATGCAGAAAAGAACAGAGGGGCAGAGGGCCACGATTTCACAAGATACTTACCACTGATCAATTGCCTGTAAAAACGACTTCCACAAGAGACTATAAAATACACCAATATCCACATTGTTAAAATTCCAAGAATGACAGCTATACCTACCAGTTCTTGCTATGTCCTTCAAAAAGATAAGAAGAGGTTACCCATAAAACAAAGCAAATGGGCATCAGACTGTGACTGTTCAACTCTGACAGAATAACCAAATGACGAAAAAGTTAGTTCAGAAAAAAAAAAAAAAAAAAAAAATCAAGACTCACCTTAATGTACTTACCATGTTATACTCACCACCAAATGATAACTATCATACTGCAAAAACAAACCACAGCAAAATATCCTCACAAGCAAATTCTAAACACCAAACAAGAACCACCGATCCAATGTTAAAACTGTACCTTTCAACATTTGCTCTTCACTTTTCAAATACAGAAACTTCATGAGTATTGATTTCACTTCAAGAGCACAAATTAAAAAAAGTTGTTTAGCTTCCCATTTTGACACTTGTGTTTCACTACGCTACTGATCTACAGTTTATATTTCCTCTTCTTTTATCACTCATATTAATAACTGAGTGGTTTTTACCTGCATCTCTTGGTTTGTAAGTCTACAAGATGACATAAATACTGCTGAACCAATCAGACACTAGGTGGAATGGAGATTTGTGATCCATGGACAAACCCAGTAATCTGGTGTGAATCCATATCAACAAGCAGTTCCAAGGGAATGCTTCAAACTTTCTTTTCCATTGCAGCATTTTCCCTGTTCTTTCCTTGTAAATTTTTTAAGAAAGAATTCTGGATTCCAACTTGAAGAAAGAAAGAAATTGTGTGTGTGTGTGTGTTTTTTTTTTATAGATGTTCTGACATTTCCTGAAATTACAAGATTTGATCTGAATCTAGATTACATCCCAGATCCATTGAGCAAACTAACATTCTGAGAAGGAATGGTAGGGGAGATATTCTGTCACTGCACAGAATCAAAGTAAAGAAATATGTACCCACAACCAAAATGTAGCCGAGATGACCAGTATTCACCGATGGACCACCAACTTTCAATGTATCTATGATTGTTTTGGATACATATCAAGACATTTACAGTGGATTTAGGCGCAGATCTTTCCATGGAGCCTGATGAACTGCTCAACTGTGGCAGAGGTCTGCACTCTTCAGTGCCTCTCTATTTCAAACATCCTCTGAAGATGCATATGGCCGCCTATCTGGTGACGTGATCCACATCAGCCACACACAGCTATTCTCACTCTCTAATGATCCTAAAAAAAGCTATCAGTGACTCAATATCGAGTCCGAGTGTGACATAACATCCACAGGGTACAGCTGAAAAATTTGAACCATTTCAGATATCAGAACTTCGCTCAGGAGACGGCAGACCTTTGCAAAGGTCGCATCTGGTGGTGGATGAAACCAACAAAAAAATGCAGATAAAAACATAATGACCATGGCAGAGGCAACACTGGCCAAACAGGTTTCTCTGGGAACATTTTGTGGTTCTCCCTAAATAGTCTCTTACAAACTAACATCATCCTGTGGATTACACTATGTTTGTCATTGTAAACCTTGTAAAACTCATCGTGAGTTGCAGTTTGTATGCGTTGGGCCACTCCCTTCTTAATGTGAATAAAAAAAAAAAAGGCACAAGGATTTTCCGCACCCTTTGGCACAAACAAGTTGTTCACAGTAGTAATCTGGACAAATCTGTATATTTTTTTCTGCACATCCCAGTCCCCCTTTCCCCATTTTGTTTTGTCACCATTTCCCTCTCTAAACAGTCTACTTCACTTCTTCACCCATTCCATTCTAAATTGTCAACTTTGTTTCTTCACCAATTCCTTCTCTAGATTGCCGTATTTGTTTCTTCACCAATTTCCTCTCTGCATTGTCAAAATTGGCTTCTTCACCAGCTCTCTCCATAAAACACAACTTTTGTTTCTTCATCATCTCCCGCTATAAATCCTCAAGTTTGTATTTTCACATTTCCTTCTCTGAATCATTAACTTTGCTTCCTCACCAATTCTCTCTCTAAATAGTCAACTTTGTTTCCTCGCCAATTCCTTCAACAAATCAAAACATCCACTTGCTTTAAATCATACCCCATTTTTTCAATCTGATACGTTTTCTCATCCTCACCTCAGTGCTGATCCTGAGCTCAAACCCATTTCAACTATACTATAGTTATAGGAAATTCTTTTTACCCCCCTCTTCTTTTCTTTCTTAACCAATGACGGCAACCAGGACCTCTGGATGTATCATGGGCACTAGTAATACTGCGATCAATGTTCAACATGGGCACTAGTAATACTGCGATCAATGTTCAACAGTCACGCAGGAGCAGCACTGCAAGGTACTTCTACTACCCCATCTCAAGATGACATGTTCAGGAAATGACTGTCAAGTTTTTGTTTTCTTCTCATGTCGCACTGCCTCTCCTGACACGCCAAACTTCAAACAAGTCTTCGAACCATCTGTACTGCTTATGTTATTAACTGACGGCTATCTCCCCCCATCCTGACCTGATAAAGAGGAAAGACAGACTACTGGTACAGACCACCATGAAAACTGAACGTCAACAAGGAAGCAAACACTACTTGCAGCCAGTGAAAGAGTGCAATCTATGAAGTCCTGTGCAAACATTTTATCATCAAATTCCATGTATGCTTTAATAAATAACCGTTTTACACGTTACAGTCTTCTCAATATTCCTACTATGCTTCTCTTTTTCTGTTTTGTTATTCATGTGCAACAGAGGGGAATTTCTGTCCCTGAAGGTAACCACACAAAGGAAGCTCTCCACTGCTTCAGATCAGAGAAAAGAAGCATCTGATATTCACTCATCCTCCTCCCCTTCTTCTCTGGAGGTGGTGGAGGGGGTGGTGGAGGAGCCCCCATATTGGGCATCTGGGCAGGATAGCCTGCATCTGACGGTTCCTGCTTGATCTGGATGTTGCTGAAATCCATCCATGATTTGTTTTCCACGTCACCGTCTGGGTAGCCAGCATTGTTGTAGTTGTCGTAGCCTCCCCCATCCCCATGCCTCCATCTCCAAACGGTGGCTCCAGAGTGACGTCTGGCTCCTCCTTGATGCGACGCTCACGAGACCGACGGCCGCGGTCACGAGATCGGCTCCTTCTCCCACGCTTGCGGTCACGAGATCGGCTACGTTTGCGGGTCACGAGATCGTGAGCGCCGGCTGCGTTTCTTGTCTCTGCGCGTTGCTTCTCCTCCTCATCTGTTATGTACCATACCAGGAAAAGAAAACACTTTGAAACTGGTTAACAAAAACTGAATAATTCTAAAATTCCTTTGAGTTCTCTTTATTTTACCTGTTTCATTACATTCATTTACTTTACACTTTGATTTACGTATGTTATTTTCTATTGTATATATTTTTTCCTTTTGAAGAAAAAAAAAATTGGTGACTGACACAGTTCATTTTATTTTTCCAGTTTCTACTACATCACTAAGTTTTGCTGTTGTATCTGACCAATTATCTGTGCAGATTTCAATCTTTAAATGTACATTTTTTTTTTTATTTTGGTTTCCATTGCCTGTTCCCTAATCATATTCCTTCCCTGTCTACCATTTCCTCTTTCAATTTCCACCAGCCTATAATGCTCTTTTTTCCCTAATAATATTCTCTTTTTTATGTCTACCATTTTCCCCCCCCCCCCCCACCAGCTTCTATAGTTTATCCTACTTACTCAACATCATAAGACTTTTTGTACTGTTTTTTAATGACCATAGGTGTTCCCCCCCCTGCAGTCCACATAGTTACATCATTTCTTTGGGACAGGCTACAGCTGATGATCAGATCTTTGGGACAGGCTACAGCTGATGATCATTGTGTGTTCTGTTCTTTGGGACAGGCTATAGCTGATCATCATTTCTTTGGGACAGGCTACAGCTGATCAGTTCTTTGGGGCAGGCTAGCTGATGATCAGTTCTTTGGGACAGGCTACAGCTGATCAGTTCTTTGGGATTGGCTATAGCTTATTCACTTCTTTGGATAGGCTATAGCTGATGATCAGTTCTTTGGGACTGGCTATAGCTGATGATCAGTTCTTTGGGACAGGCTATAGCTGATCAGTTCTTTGGGACAGGCTATAGCTGATGATCAGTTCTTTGGGACAAGCTATGGCTGATCAGTTCTTTGGGATAAACTATAGCTGACGATCAGTTCTTAGGGACTGGCTATAGCTGATCAGTTCTTTGGGACAGGCTATAGCTGATCATTTCTTTGGGACAGGCTACAGCTGATGATCAGTTCTTTGGGATAGGCTATAGCTGATCTCAGTCCTCTGGGGACAGACTACAGCTGATGATCAGTTCTTTGGGACAGGCTACAGGTGATGATCAGTTCTTTGGGACAGGCTATAGCTGATCATCAGTTCTTTGGGACAGGCTACAGCTGATGATCAGTTCTTTGGACAGGCTATAGCTGATCATCAGTTCTTTGGGACAGGCTACAGGTGATGATCAGTTCTTTGGGACAGGCTACAGGTGATGATCAGTTCTTTGGGACAGGCTATCAGCTGATGGACGTTCTTTGGGACAGGCTACAGGCTATAGCTGATCATCAGTTCTTTGGGACAGGCTATAGCTGATCACTTTTTGGGGACAAGATCTATAGCTGATGATCAGTTCTTTGGGACAGGCTAATATGATAGTTCTTTGGAACTGGCTACTTGATGGTCAGGATTTGGGCTGGCTATGATGCTAAGTTCTTTGGGACAGGCTATAGCTGCTCAGTTCTTGGGACAGGCTATAGCTGATGATCATTTTTGGGACAGGCCAGCTGATAACATTCTTTTGGACAGGATAGCTGCTGTTCTTTGGGACAGGCAATAGCTTCAGTTCTTTGGGACTGCTATAGCTGCTTTCTGGACAAAATATCACTGATGATCAATTCTTTGGGACAGAATGCAGCTGATGATCAGTTCTTTAGGCAAATGTGGACAAGGTGGATCAATCGATCTGTCCTTTGAACTGTCACATGAACTAGCATCCTGGACAATATCTGACCACTCTGTCCACTAAACTGCCACCTGCAATGTAGACTAATATTCTGGACAATGCCTGTGCTGACCCATCATCCTCCCCCTCCCCCAATCTCTCATCATTCCCACATCTCCTTTTCTCCCTTCCTTTCCCTCCTGCACTTCCAATCACCCACCTTCCGGAACCCGCTCCTCACGGTCACGACTGCGCCGTCGGTCGCGTTCCTTGCTACGGCTGCGACGGCGCTCCCTATCTCGGCCACCCATGGGCCGCACTGGGCTGCGGGATCGACTCCTGCGCCTCCTCTCTCTGCTGCGTGAACGCTCAGCACGCCCTCTGCCCCCGCCTCCGTTCTGCTCTTCATAACTGCAGAACAGAATAAATATCATGCATGGGAAATAAGACCACCTCCTGCTTTGCTATTGCTATGCTCTCCTAAAGCAGAGAGCTATTTGCACATGTACAAAGTATGTGAAAGTGTTCATACAAGTAATACACACACTACAACATGTATTAAAGCTAGATGATGAAACAGTATGATTCATCTGGTTCATATCTGGATCTGCCATTTTTTTTTTTTTTTTGTTTTTTTAGTTTGGATCTCTCATCTTTAACATCACTTACACTGAAAGACCTTCATGCCCATCTCCCTTAAACATTCCAATACAAATTCTTTTCAAATATATTCAACACGCAATTTCCAACAAACATTCAAACATACATTCCTTTTGATAAAAGTGCAGATCATTTGGCATCTACAACATCACATTTGTTGGTCTTCAATCAAGATAATTTCTCTCACTTCGGGCTCCTACTCTGAGCTTCACCCAGTTTGATTGCAAACCATAAGTAACAATGATGGACAACTGCTATGATGCTCGCCATCCCTTCCCTCAGGACTTACCCTGCACCTGCTCCTCCCCCGCCCTGTCCAGAGTAGTCATCACGTCCAGAGAAGCGGGTGTTCTCATCAGGGCCTCCTTTCCGGGTGCCTCCAAGACCTCCTCCTGTAAGACACAATCCCATCCACAGAAACGCTCAAAAGGAGCTGACCTTTAGAAGAAGTTTTTCTTTTCTTTTCTTTTTTTAAAAAAATTTTTTTTTTTTCAACTCATGTTCCTGTTCCTGCAAAGGCAGGCAGTGGCAGTGTCAACCCATTGTAGGGCACAAGATTTCATGCCTGTCTCCCACATTATGTACCTATGAACTGATTCTACAGGGTCTTCCATGCTCAGGCATTTGAGAGAAAAGAAAAAAAAAAGGAGAGGAACTTCAGTGTGTTTGAATAAAAATGCCTCTGTATTGTACAAGCACGAGTGAAGGGGACCTACCGTGTCTTCCCCTCTCTCTATCCCCTTAAAACTATCAAACAATAGTGCATTCTACATGTTATTTTTTGTCGCAAGTGATGGATCCTCTGTTCTATGATTTCATAGCTCACTCAATCTATCTATCTCATCTGATCAAATCTTATCTACCTATTACTACATAAAACTAATTGCAATTTTGTTGTCAGATATTCAATTTTTGTTTGTTTGTGCTGATACAAAAAATAATGAGTGCAAGTAGAAGCAGAAATGGTAGGTGGGGTAGGGAGACCAGGAGGCAGAGAGAGAATTAATTTCTATTGGTGGAATCCACCAAACATTGGAGGATTTTACGCCTTGATTCAGGGGTCAAAGACGGAGATATTCAGTTCATGACAAGGATTGACCCTCGTCACCACCTGCTTCTAGTCAGAACCGGTGGCTCAGATCTTCACTGGGATGATTCATCAGCTAATTTTGTCCTGAATCCTCTATTCTGTGTCAATGTGCAGTTCGCAGCATTACAAAAACTGCAAATTTTCAGTAAAAAATTACAGGATGAGTACGAAGCAGCAATAACTGTAATTATCATCAAATTTTGACCTAAAATAGATTCCAAAATAAGAGTGTTAACAGCCCTGATACGGCCCTTTGTGGTCTGCTTAGCAATAAGCAACATTACCTCACCTTCCCAATCACCCAAGAGCAGCACAGCACAGTGGGAAGTAATGACTGTTCTGCTGAACCTGGCTACCAAGGTGGCTTCTGCTGATCTCTTCAGTCACTTAGGAGTGGGTCGAGAGTTAAGAAAAAGGTGCAATATTTAAATGACCTCATCAACTTAAGAGAAAAACAAATACCCCCCCCCCCCCCCCCCCCCCCCCCCCTGTACAGCCACTTACATGCATCATCCAGGTGTTCTGGCCTACTGGCCCACAAGTAAGCACAGACTCAGAATAAGAATTTCTAAAATTTCATCGAAGACTATTTTCTATTGGCTGGCCTGGGTATAATTTCCAATACTGCCCACTGTTACCATCTGTTGAGTTAGAGAAGGTTCTGATGAAACGCTCTCATGTTTTCTCATACATGCCTACCCCTAAAAATGAATTTCAGTAGCACTGATTTCAAATTTCAGTAGCACGGACTCAAAATCAGTAGCATTCCTTTTTTTCTTTTGAATGCAGGTTCATCGGCATCACCAGTTGGCACATCCATTTGCTTTCTCTTTGTATTAGACGCCATATTTCTCGAAACTTCAATTACTTGCGATATCCAGTTTAGTACTTCCGCTTTCAAAAGCATCGTTTGCATGAATAACTGAGTTTAACGTCCCTCTATAGCAGAACCACTGGAGACATATGCTATTTGTCTGCTTGATGAAGACGGGGTTTTACGTCCCTTTTACCATTCGGTGTTCTGCTTCTGCTTTCAAAAGCATCGTCTGCTTCAACTCGCGATCGTTTTCAGTGAATTTTGTTGAAACATCTTTTTAACCGTAACGAAAAATAAATTTCCGTAATCGCCGTAGCTACTTCATGTTTTTTAAAATCACCATAGAAAATACTGAAGTTCCGTAGGGGTAGGCATGTATGTTTTCTTCACCGAAGTGGAATGACTGCAGAAGAGAAATGAAACAAGTGAGCATAAGTGGTGTTACTAGCTATACTGCCAAACGAATAGAACAAATTGATCTACTTGCCATTTTCATTATAATCATCATACACTTTCTATTAATATTTCTAATATCCATTTCTGTTTATCAGTCTCTTACTATTCACTCTATCTCATACTTATATTTGATATAAAAAATACATATAATCAGTTTAACTGTTTATTCATTTACTTCTAAATCTATATTATTTCACTCCTTTACTTTTCCTACTTTTTTCAGCTTGATTTCTGTTCACTGCTGCTTCATGCATGCATGCATATGTGCTGATGGTTTCAAATCTTTGCCTTGCCAAGTGTAAATGTTCCCTACCCTACCAATCTGCAGTTGAAACACATCCCAAAGTTTCTACTGTGTAACTGGTCCCTTCCATTCCTTTGGCAGTTTCATAAAGAAACGTTCCTTACATCAGATTAGTTCATCTCCCGTTCATAACCCTGGGCTGGCAAATTTTTGCCTGCAGAGCCAAGCGGTTGAAACCGCATAAGGTGCTGTAACTGGTCCAACCATTCAGGTTTCATAACCAGTTTCTTACATCTTAGTTAATCTCCCATTCCATAACCCTGGGCTACCTATGTGTTACTTGGCTGCCAACAGCAAAATGTCACCTATGACACATAGCAAAATCAGGGCAGACATGGTGCTCTATAGATGACCTTCAACTCTTGAATCCTGACACCCAAGCCAAGCAGAGAGAGAACTGAAGACTATACAGGCTCCTGTGGGCCAGCCCTGGCAAGTGACAGGTCTCTCTTTTCTTTTCTCTCTCTGCCAAGATGGTGGCTACACTTTCACCCATGTCTATTGGTTGGTTGGTGGGGTTGTCAACAGCAGTACACAAAAACTGATGAATCCACCACATCCAGATTGAGTGGGAAAATGGAATGTGGCCTGTGGATGAATCCATAAAATGTTGGTACCGGTAGTCAGGGGATCCTGATCAAATGGTGGTCCAGAATAATTCAACTTCCTTATTACACACTTTCAACTGAACATAAACACTCAACTCCCTGTTCAGGAATCAACAATTATCTACGAGTTACTGTTCATGAATCAGTAAACTGTTTGCAAAAACTGAACATGAATGTTCCGAAGTTACTGTACAGGAATAGATAACTATTCAAAAAAAAACTGAACATGTTTAATTTACAGTTCAGGAATGGATAACTATCCATGATAAACATTGAACATGAACACCGTGAATTTACTGTTCAGAAATGGTTAACTATCCATTAACAGTGAACATGAACACTGTGAAATTGCTGTTCAGGAATGGATCACTTTCATAAAAACTGAACATGAATATTGTGAAATTATTATTCAGCATGGATAACTATCCATAAACACTGAGCATGGAACACTGGGAAATTACTGTTCAGGAATGGATAACTAACCGAAAACACTGAGCATAAACACTGTGAAATTATTATTCAAGAATGGACAACTATCCATAAACACTAAACATGAACATTTGGAATTATTGTTCAGGAATGGATAACTATCAGTAAACACTGAACATGAATACTGTGAAATTACTGTTTGGGAATTTATTTAAAAACAAACAAAAAACAACAAAAAAAAACAAAAAAAAAAAAACCCTATGAGTTACTATTCAGCGACTGACAACTATTTGTTAAACCTGAACATGAACACTGTGAAATTGCTGTTCAGGAATTAAAAAAAAAAATCTATAAGTTACTGCTCAGCGACTGACAACTATTTGTAAAACCTGAACATGAACACTGTGAAATTGCTGTTTAGGAATTAATAACAGTCTATAAGTTACTGTTCAGGAATTTCATAAAAATTGCTCTGTAAAGTTACTGTTCTCTCTGTAAATGGAATTCTGTTCAGGAACTGATAACTATCTCTAACTATGAAATTACTGTTTCAGAAATTGATAACCCTTCTAACTATGAGATTACTGTTTAGGAACTGCTAACTATCTCTAACTATGAAATTACTGTTCAGGAACTGTTAACTATCTCTAACTATGAAATTACTGTTCAGGAATTGTTAACTATCTCTAACTATGAAAGTACTGTTTAGGAATAGATAAACCCTCTCTAACTATGAAATTACTGTTCAGGAATTGAGTAGCGTCTCTACGAAATAACTATTTAGGAACTGATAACCCTCTCTAGTTACAACATTACTGTTCAGGAGTTCCTAAACCTCTCTAGTTATAAAACTACTGTTCAGGAATTGAAAAACCCTCTCTTACGATGAAATTACTGTTCAGTAACTGATTAACATTTCAAACTATGAAATTACTTTTCAGGAATTGATAATCCTCTCTATTTCTGAAATTACTGTTCAAGAACTGATAAACCCTCTCTAACTTTGATATAACTGTTCAGGAATTGATAATCACCTCTAACTTTAAAATCACTGTTCAGGGATTGAAAAACCTCTCTAAAACTATGAAATTACTGTTCAGGAATTGATAAATCCTCTCTAACTATGACATTTCTGTTCAGGAATTAGACTAACCATCTCTAATGAAATTACTGTTCAGAAATTTGATAAACCATCTCTAACTAATTACTGTTCAGGAATTGATAACCCTCTCTAACTATGAAATTACTGTTTCGGAATTGACAACCCAAACAATGAAATTACTGTTCGAGAATTGATATCCCTAACTATGAAATTACTGTTTGGGAACTTATAACCCTCCTACTATGAAATTACTGTTCGGAATTGATAACCCTAACTATGAAATTACTGTCTGAGAATTGATAAAACCCTCTATGAGATTACTTTTCCTGTGATAACCATCTGTAACTAAGCAGGAACTCAGGAACCATCTCTAACTATTCCAGGAAATTACTGTTTAAGAACTCATAACCATCTCTAAGTATACAGGAAGTTACTGTTCAAGAGTTCATAACCATCTCTAACTATACAGAGACTGTTCAGAAACTGATAACCACATCTCTCACTCACCTAGTCTCCGAGGTCGCCACCCTTTGACAGTGCGCCCCCTCTCTCCACGTCCACCAGTACTCGCCGCCCGTCAATCTTTCGGCCGTCAGCATGTTTGTAGGCCGCTGTGTGGGATAAGGCCAACAAACCAGGTCAGGCATAGATCTTTACAGTATTAGCAGACCTCAAAAGCAAGAGATGGATACTTGCTGCTTCACCCTGTCCTCATTGTTACAGGCTGGTTCTGTCAGTCATCGCACACTTGGTTGTTCTTGTTTGTCCTGAATTAATATGCTACTGTAATTTTACCATACCTAGGCATCCAATTTTGCTACAGGAATAATACTTATTAGAAACAATACACAAAACCCTGGAATATTCTTCAAACTCTGCTATTCTTTGTAGGTAATTTCTTCACAGGCAGCTGAAGGCTTTCCATCCCCGAATGACGGACATTTCAACAGGATTAGCCTATGATTGCTACTGTGTAACATTGCTATAACTTTCAGCAGTAAATAGTGCTATTGTTAACCATTTCAGACAGCTTACAGATCATTTGTAACAAGAAGGCCACTGCATCAGCAGACTGAGATAACTCTCAATGGTGACTGGGGTCCAAGTCCTTCCACAAGTCTGATCATGTTTCAATCACATTATTTTTCACGCTTATCTGCCTTGTACAACTGAACACTGATTTGCCTTGTCATTGCATTAGACTTTTTGGATTGTTACCTATCGTGCACACTGGTTTAGGGTTGAGTTTTTTTTTCCCCAGTTGAATCAGAAATGAGTTAAAATCACTAGCGGCGCTGCAAGTCAATGTCCTGTCTTTCATACTGTTAACGTGTAAGTGTGGAGTATCTGGTGTTGGTCTTTTCATATTCTTGTGAAATAAAATTTACCTGAAGTGTTGCAGCATTCTGATCTGTTTTGCGTATCCTCTTTTTGCATGTGAGTGTCCCCTAAGATGTTTACATACGGTTCTAATTAATAAATCAAATCTTCAGGTTGTGCCGGCAATGCTACACAATTTGGTGAACCGCATGCATGAACCTTTGTTGACTCTGATGAACTATCTTTCCTGTGCTTTCAAATATGTTTTTTTCATTGAAAACATATTGCAAGACTCATTATTTGCCTACAATCCATTTCACACTGTAACAACAGTACTACAAGTGCACAAAGACTGACAAAACCTGGAGCAACAGCATCTTTTCTTTATTGAGGAAGAAAAAAAAAAAAATCACTCTCTAGCTCTCCATCTGTCTTCACAGAAGGAAAATAAAATGGACTGACCCAAGTACTTTCCCCCCACTAAAATTTGTCCTTGTCATTCTGTGACATGCATTTTCATATCTAGTCATCCTCTTATCTTAAATCTTTGCATCTCCTCCATTTCGTTCAGCTTTAGGTTTTTCATCTAGTCATCCTCTTATCTTAAATCTTTGCATCTCCTCCATTTCGTTCAGCTTTAGGTTTTCATAATAGTATCATAACAAGAATTCCTGCCACAGGTAACATCACATGTGTACATGAATAACTGATGACACAAACTAAATGCCTTCTCCAGCAAATGGAAAAGCAAACTCACGCTAGGAACAGTACAGAGCCAGTCCATTTGAAAGATCCACCAGCCAAACATACCTGCTACAATCACAAGTACAGTGGCAGTAATGTGAGCAATACTGTTTGATTTGAGAATGGTGCTTAATCTCGTTTTGTTTCATCTCAAAGTACAAAAAATCACACAGGAAATCAGTTGGTCTGTAAAGCGCGTCCAGAAGAGATACTGAGAACATCAGAAGGGTGACTGTTACAAAATGCAGCTTCCCCTGTATCTGAAATCCTCCAACGTGTCTGTTCCCACCTGACTGGTTACTGATTTCTAACTGAAAACAGGTTTATTTTCACATGACTCACATTACTGCCATACCTACCTTGTCGTCCTCTCTGAAATATAAAAGTCATCATAAAATTTGTTATATAATTTCAACAGCAACAGCACAGGACACATGGCAGACAAAAGAAAATGAGTCACACATCAAAACTATCCTGGTAGAAAGGGAGTTGGGATAAAGGTGGGGATGGAGGGTAGGGGTGGGAAACAAAAAAAGATTAAAAAAAAAAAAGAAAGAAAGAAAGAAGTGGCAGTGAAGGGTCTTGGAGACGAGATATTTCTGGTCTTCTTACTACGGGGAAGGGGCAAGAGGTTTTAAGCAGATCATTTTAAATTCGGAAACCTCGCGGAATTCTAGATGCCAAAACCAGTCCACAAAATAGCTACAAGTAGGTTACCTGACCTGGCGTAGTCCACCTAACCAATTGGAATTTCTGTGATCTACATACTTACCCCTGTTTATCACCATTTTTTTTTTTTTTTTTCTTTTTCTCAAAACTGATTTCTTTTCATTGATGGTGTTGACAGGAGGAAAGTATTAGACACAAGAATATGGAAAAAAAAAAAAAACGATGAAAAATAAATAAAACAAACACCCAACTTACGTCTGGGTCATTTCCCCTTCAAAACCTACCACAATATATGGCCAAAACCGAGCCAATCCTTGGCAGTTGTGAACGAGCGAAATAGGTCCGTTGGTGAAGTTTGAGTAGATTTTTGTGTTAAGCGCAGACGGTGCTGGCACTATCAGGCAAAACGCAGCAAGCTCCGCGCTTGTCTTGAAGTCCAAGTAGCGATAACTTACCCGGCTTACCTGAACGTGGTCCTGAAAACGCACTACATCTCAAAACACTGGGCAAGCTTAGTAATAAAGAGAACGCCTCTTTTTCTGGTTGCCGCTTAATGGGGCTGCATTAAAATCTTTTAAATGAAACGGGGGGTGATGAGGGGGGGGAGGGATGATTAGTTTTTGAAGTGCTGACACCAGAAAGAGATGTAATGGTTTTCAGACCACGCACTTTGAAAAAAAAAAGAAAAAAAAAAAAAAAAAAAAAAAATAGGGGGAGAAATGAAAGTACAGGTGATGTGTGTGTGTGTTAACATTTTCTGTTTGTTTGTAGTGCATGTGGGTTTCTCTAAGGAACGAATGTGTTCATTTCTATTTCATGTTGTGCATGTGTTGTTTGTTTGTTTGTTTTCTTAACTGTGAATGAAACTCTGGAGGGAAAACAAGAGCAGGGAATGCACCTCTGAGTATAAACATTTTCTGTTTGCTACTGCTGCTGGCCTTTTCTTTCTTTTTCTTTTCCCCCCCTGTTATCTTCTGCATGCTACTGCTGTTTGTGTGACAGTTCTTTGCCCCCCCCCCCACCCCCCCCCCAGTCCAACCAAAAAAGTTTTTTATGAAATCAACACTACCTCTTACAGGATAAAGACTATCCTATAACATCCCCATGTCTCTGAAGCAAGAAGATGGTAACTGTTATAAAACAAATAATTCATCTACTGTCAATAAAAGGCATTAGCATCACCTTCTGCTTGGTACCATTTCTCTGAATATGTTTCCAAAGGTGATCAAACTGCTGGAAGGGAAGCAAGCAACTTCAATGGCTCAAACTACTAAAATTCCCTTAGAACTGTGCGGGTGTTACACTGCTTAGAGCTGAATGAATGTTACAGTCGTAGAGAGAAACTGTCATGAGACTAGGTGAGACTAACTGCATAAAACTTCGAATAGTCAGTATAACTAGTACTGCGAAATGAATGCTGCTAATCTTAAATCCTGAGTTTTATTTATATTTATCTGCTATGAATTCCAAACTGTACAAATTTCGCTTAAAAGTGTTTTGAACAATATTTTCTCAAAATATACATTGTATATATTGTAAACAACTAACTGTAAAGTAAACCTTGTACTTGTTCACCATCCACTAATGAACAGATCCATTTTCAACCATTGAACCCCCCCCCCCTCCCCCCCCCCCCCCATTTTTTGATATTTATTCAATTCTTTGATTTTTCTCTGAATTCTTTAA
Organism: Conus betulinus; assembly: GCA_016801955.1. Lineage (NCBI taxonomy): Eukaryota > Metazoa > Mollusca > Gastropoda > Neogastropoda > Conidae > Conus > Conus betulinus. The sequence continues at coordinate 272,173 of JADBJO010001962.1, read as the reverse complement.
TTTGCTCCAGTTGATATCTTCCTCTGATTGATCTTTATGATGTCTCTCTTCTTCTTTTTTTTTTTTTTTTCAAGAATTATATCAATCTAAAATGTACAACCAAGTCTTTTTGGTACACAGAGATTTCCCTCTGTATTTACAACCCTTTCTCCCCTGCATTTCACGCTGATTTCATTCCTAAAGTTTTAGTTTGACCAAAATGACCACCCCAAACCTCCCTTCTTTCTCATTTGCCTTCAACCCATTCCATCCCCCACCCACCCTAAACTCCCAAACAGACACACCTTCCCCCTCTTTAAGTCACCTAATATCACTCTTAAGAACAGACGATAGAGTAGAACATTAAAAACTGAACTGAGTGCCTCTTTCACTAAAGCATTATCGATTCATGGAAAGGTTAACAGACTTAAGAAGGCTGATTCTACTTTATTTGAAAAAACCCTGTCAACACTGATGAGGGCAACATGATATGAAGGATCAGTCTCATGCTCAATGATTGCTGGAGAATTCTCAGTATCTCAGCGGTGTGCCTACAGTAAGTGCATGCTTCCTGTCTGGACTGAAAGTGGCTTGGCTTAGGAGAAAAGCGTATGACACCTGCAGGTGTGCCAGCCAATGAGGAAACACAACTGCTCTGCATGCAATTCTGTGCTGGAGTCTTTCAAGGTCACTCTCACAGACTTTACACTGTGGTTCTGGACGGCAGCGATGAAAACGTGTATCAATCCTTTTCACCATGCAAAGCATGTCATCAATTTTAGATGTTCATGAGGTGCTTGGGTGCGGTGTCAGTGAAGTGCCATGTGTTTTGCATGCTCATGTTTCATGGTTTGGGTGCTCCTGATGCCTGCCAACTGGCCTGGAACGGACCTTCCATAAAAAACATTCTTCTGATCTTCCAGCAATGTGTTTCTCAACAGTTTCTTGATGATGCATTATGTTTAACCCCCGCCCATGAAGGCAGCTCTGTTTCAATATGACATTTAACCATCATACTCTTTGCATTTATTCATCATGGAAGATCTGACTGCACTGGGGCAATCAAGAATCAAGTGAAACTTTCAGAAATCTGGCAAACGTCTGTGGGGTGAGAATGATGAGTGAGAATGTGACTTCAAATTTCATTTTGAGAGAGGAAAAAATGAAGATATATTGTATAAAGTATACACATGTGCCAACAAATCTGCACAAAATGTGGTGCTTATGTCAAGCTATATTCTTTGTAGTACTATCTATCAAAAAAAAAAAAAAAAAAAAAAAAAAAAAAAAAAAAGTAGTATTCTAGGCCACCTGGTAGGCACTGCTTAAAAGTTAAAGCATTGTATTCTACAAGGACTTGTAGTATTTATGTTCAAAAAGAATGATAAAGTGTCTCTGTATGTGTGCTTTTGAAATGGAAATAAAAAAAAGTTGTCAATATATCTTAAGTTTTTCACTATCGGTAACGCTTTTCTACAGCTGAAGTGAACCTAACACTGCTGACACCTATGAGCACAATGTGTCAGAGATGACATTTCCATTCTTACCCACCCACCTCTTTGCCCTCCTAGGTATCCTTTTTCTTCAAAACAAAAATCAGCAGTTTGCAAAGAGTGAATCTCTTTCGGAAAGATCAATTTCTTGCTCTGGTATTTCCCCATTTCCAACCCAGTTTTTAAAATCCTAGTTTAATTATTACTGGTTTGAAGGGAAAAAAAAGAGCTTAAAGCAAGACTGTTTTCCCCCCCTTTTCTTTGTATTCATATTTTGCTTTTTCCCCCCATCAACAGTGAACCCTTCAATTTTGCGTTTTCCCCAACAAAATTGGAGACCTTTAAATTGTGCCATCCCCATCAAAAGATGTTCATTTCAACCACGCAAGTTTTAACAATGACTGAGTAAGAAATCTTTTTTCCGCCAAACACTACTTCTATGATTTAATCTATCTACTTCTTTTAAAGGTTCTTTTCAAACCGCTCAGTACTTTGGATGATGGCATGTTCCCCAAACACTACTTCTATGATTTTAGTCTATGTGTTTCTTTTAAAATTCTTTTCAAAGCGCTCAGTACTTTGGATGATGGCATGTTTCTGGCACTGTGGTGTGACATTGCCCTGGCTTTGGGTATACCCACCATCTTACCATTAACCCTCTTGTCATACAAACCAGAAATTGGGCAGGCTAGGAGTAACTTAGTCAGTCTGAACGACTCGGGATTTTAGAGCAACATGGATGCCACTTTTAGGGCCCGCATGTTGGCAGAGGGGGTTGGTTCTGTGAGGAGAAGAATAAGGAACAAAACTATTAGTACCTCGAAAAGAAATAAAAGAAAAAAATAACACTATGTCCCACACACACTTAACACGCACACACTCATTCACCCATATGCCCAAAATGAACAAAATACAACAAACAAAAAAAAAAAAAAAAAAAAAAAAAAAAAGACAAAGAAATAGAGAAGTCTGCAAGAGAGTAACAAAACACCATATGATAAAAACAAACAAACAAACAGCAACAAAAAATCGCAAGAATGAAATGGCACAACTGGCAATGGCTTACACCCAGCTTCAATTTCTTGCATTTTAAAAAGAAAAAAGAAGGAAGAAGAGATCCTACATTCTCCTCCCACAAATTCTTACAGTAAATTCCAAAGACTTTTTGAAGGACTTAAGACATGCTTATCAGACATGTATTAGAACAAACTGCAACCTCTCTAGAACAAAACAAGGCACACTCATGTGGCTGTACAACATAATAACATATCCAGCACCGTTTGAGCAGATTTTCATTTTTCCTTCCTAATAAACTTGTAACCTTTATACCATGGCTCAAAATTATTTTCTCAACTGGGTGATCAAGTTAAAATGCTACTCCCCCCCCCCCCCCCCCCCCAATCCCCAATCACCTACATTGTCTTACAATACTGCGCACAGACCTGCTTTTGGAACACCATTTCAATTCACTCCCAAGCCTCAAGTCCATGCACATTACTCAGCCACCAAAAACTTAAAATCACCAGCAAAACATTGGGGATTCTGGTGCTGAACATGGAGACAAAACAAAGCATTTTAGGTTCCAACACAACCTGTTCGACTCTGATCTGTTTAAGATAAGCTGTCAATACTGTAAAGCCAGTTTCCAGTGACATTCATCCCTGATGTTCTACACAACAGATTTCCTTCTTTGCGTACAGCCTAAAATGATCAGGGATTTCAATGGAAAGAAACGAAAAGAAAAAAGAAAGAAAGAGAAAAAGAAGTAAACTAGTATGTTGGAAGACACATGTCTTGTCAGTCGTAGGGGATTTTGGGGGCATGCATCCCGTTCCGTCATGCAGAAAAATGAGCAAAAACAGACACCCTACACAGTCTGGTATATTCTAGACATGTTTACTATCTAAGCAATCAGGAATATTTTTCATCAGTGAGCGGTGGGAAGGGGGGAAGCATGCTTCACTCAGTAACTTTTCATCATTTTGTCTTCAACTGCTCTCATATAAGCATCATGGTTGCGACCAAGTCAAAGAAAGCAGTACAACAAACAGTGTATTCTCCTTCTATGGTTAAGTTTTTTAATGTTCAACTTTTTTTATTTAAGTGGACATGTTCTTAGGAGGGTTGGGGGAGTGGAGTGGGGGGGGGGGGGGGGGGGGGGGGGGACGGTAAATTCCTCTATGTAATAGAGGAGCTTGAGTTGCAAGTCCCGAGTTTGCAAAGCCTATCTCCAGTTAATCAAATTAACCCATGAGAAACAACAGATCTCAAGATCACATAGCAAAGTTCCAGTCAATTAGACTCCTCTCAATCATCATGACATCAAGAGCAGCAACTGTTTACAGAAAGTGGGTAAGCTTTGAGAGGAGGTGGGGGAGGGGAGTGGGGGTGGAATTCAGATAGCAGTTGTACAAAGTTTAAGGAAAAAAAAGAGGCAAGGAAAGGATGGGGGTGGGGGGGGGGTGGGGTGGGGGGGAATGAGGTCTCAAGCTTGCCCTCTGATGTGTTATCTATCTATCTGACACAATCCAGTTTTCGGCAACTATTCTGTTGGGTACCATCTTGTGATGCGTTACCTATCTATGACACAATCCAGTTCTGGTAATTATTCTCTTGGGTACCATCTCGTGATGCTTTTCCTATTTATGACACAATTCAGTTTTGGTAATTATTCTGTTGGTTACCATCTTGTGATGTGCTACCTATCCATCTGACATAATCAAGTACTGGCAATTATTCTGTTGGATACTATGTCATGATGTGTTACCTATCTATGACACAGTTCAGTTTTGGCAATTATTCTGTTGGGTACCATCTTGTGATGGGTTACCTATCTATGCCACAATTCAGTTTTGCAATTATTCTGTTGAGCACCATCTTGTGATGCTTTACCTATCTATGCCACAATTCAGTTTTGGCTATCATTCTGTTGGGTACCATCCTATTCTGTTGGTATCATCTGATGATGCTTTACCTACCTATCTGACACAATTCAGTTTTGGCAATTATTCTGTTGGGTACCATCTCGTCAATCCTTTGGCAAACACTCCATTCTATCCCCATTCCCTCCAACCCCCCCTCCCCCATCTATTCCATTACCATCTACAGTTTTTTCCATCTTATGCACACCCTCCTCTTCCTCATGTTGATGAAAGAAAACTGAAGTTTTCACTTGAAAAACACAAGGGAACTCTGATACGTGTCATGGATGAGATAAAATGTGCTGTGAACAACAGAAATGAGAAGTTGAATAAATTGACATATGCTTTTAAAGATAATCCTGCTTTTTAGCTCAATCCACACTGGATGTGCATGCTAATATTATTATTAACCTATATTAAAATACATTAATTGTGATATGACAGAGAGAGAGAGAGGGAGGGGAGGGGGAGAACAGCCACAGAGAGAGAGAGAGAGAGAGAGAGAGAGAGAGAGAGAGAGAGAGAGAGAGACAGAGAGAGAGAGCGGAGAGAGTGAGAGAGAAAGAGAGCAAAAGAGAGGTTGGGGTGAGGGGCGAGGAAAGAGATTCATCATTATCTCATATGATCCATGTAACAGCATGTATACAGGGAAAACTGGGCTTAAACTTATCTGATCATTCTCACCACTAACACGTTGTGACCATTCATTCTATACGTTGTCTTTCAGAGTTACTAACCAGTTAGGATTGTTTTTTGTAAGAACATTTATTCTAGATGTGGTCTTTCAGAGTTACTAACCTGTTAGGGCTGTTTTTTTTTTTTTTTTTTTTTTGTAAGACCATTTATTCTAGATGTGGTCTTTCAGAGTTACTAACCTGTTAGGACTTTTTTTTTTTTTTTTTTTTTTTTTGTAAGACCATTTATTCTAGATGTGGTCTTTCATATTTACTGATCAGGTATGACTTTTTTTTTTTTTTTTTTTTTTTTTTTTAAGTATTCCAAATATCACCATCAATAGACACAAAGAACCAACTCATTTATGGACTCACTTCTGTGACCCATATTTCACCATCAATAGAAAAACTTTTCATTTCTCTACAAAATGGCTTAAAAAAAAATCATGACAAAGAAACCCCCCATTAGGATAGTGTTACTCTATTCATCTAAGTAGCATTTGTGGCCAATATACGCCAGTCACAGGCAGGGTACAGCTGGCAATGTGGAAACAGGTGTCATCAATATCTATTCATCATTTTCTTTGTACTAGTATTCTGGTTGCAGTTCCAGTTGTCCAGAATACAGCAGAGTAAAAGTGTATCATGGGCACACAAACACTCAGAGAGAGAGAGAGAGAGCGAGAGAGAGGGGTGTGTGTGAGAGAGAGAGAGAGAGAGGGTAATAGTTTAGTTTTTTTATACATGTATCTCTGAGCAAAAAATCGATTGCCACCACAAAAGTTTGGGCGATGAAATACCTCATGTCTTTTCAACTGGGAAGATTCATAAACTGCATTTCTACCTTCACCTTGCCACATTTCCCGACCCACAACCTGTTTAACATGGGGAACCCTACCCTTCTAGCACGCAAAAAATCATCAGTGCATCATAACTCACATCATGGTCATTCCCTCGGGTGTGAAAGACCCACATTTAAAAAAAATACTCTTGCCACTCTGGCAGACATGAACGTGTAGTCATATAAAAAAATAACAAACCAAACACCTTACCATGGAGAATATGATAACTAAGCACATCCTACTGTGTGGATTCCCGTTGTGTGTGTGTGTGTGTGTGTGTGTGTGTGTGTGTGTGTGTGTGTGTGTGTGTGTGTGTGTGTGTATGTGTGTATGTGCGTGCATGTGTGCGCGCGCGTGTGCATGCACATGCGTGTGTGTGTGTGTGTTTGTGATGTGTGTGTGTGTGTGTGTGTGTGTGTGTGTGTGTGTGTGTGTGTGTTTGTGAGTGTGTGAACGCAAGTGCATGAGCAAGTAGGTATGCTGTCTGATATATTCACACACATGTGCTTGCGAGTGTGAGCATGTGCATGCGCGAGTGGTGCATGCACGCTTGTGTGTGTGTAAGTGTCTATGCCACACACACGTCTGTGTGTAGGTATGTTGTCTGTTAGCACAGTTTTCGTGAGGCATCACAGAAATGATAATCAGTGCTCCACAGGGAAAGGATGATGAATGCAGAGAGCGGCAGAAAAAAAAACAAAACAAAACAAAAAAACAATACCCCCCCTCTCCCCTTTATTGTCTGACAGTGATGGCGAACAGGGCTTGTTCGGCAGCCACTTCCGCCCTTCCCTGTTCCCCTGGGTGGGAAATCCCATGATCTCTTTCAAAGCTCTCTCTTCAGCTGAGCTCCCTCCCCTCCTACCAACCCTCTTCTGTTTCATTTCCCCAACGACTGGATTAAAAGTCCCCCCCCCCCCCCCCCCCCCCCCGTGCACAGGTGTTTTTTAATGCATTTTCTCAGGTTAAAGTGTAGACATGATCTTAATGAATTAGGTCTGAATGTCATCTTTTTAAGGCAAGCTTCTGAATGTAATCATGAGGGGTCCACATTCTGAAAGTTATCATTATCATTTTTTGTTTCTTTCTGCATAAGGACACTGCCTGTATAGACAGGCAGTGGAGTTTTGTGTGTATGACTGTTTTTTCATCCCGCCATTAAGGCAGCCATACTCTATCTTCAGGGAAGAATGTTATCTTTTAAGGCTAGGGTCTGTATGTTACCTTCTGAACGTCACGCTCTGAATGTCATCTTTTGAAGGCAAGGTCCTGAATGTTATTTTGGAGGCTAGGGTCTGTATGTTATCTTTTGAATGTCAGACTCTGAATGTTATCTATTTAAAGCAAGGTTCTGAATGTAATCATGAGAGGACCAGTTTCTGAATGTTATTTTGAAGGCAAGGGTCTGTATGGTATCGTCTGAATGTCCGACTCCGAATGTTGTCTTTTGAAGGTAAGGCTCCTTATCTTTTTTTTTTCGCGCATGGCTGGGTATGGATTTCTTTTAGGCCAAGACTTTCAAAAGGCTGGTGGTGGTGGTGGTAGTGGAGTGGGTGGGTGGTTGGTTGGTTGGTGTGTGTGTGTGTGTGTGTGTGTGTGTGTGTGTGTGTGTGTGTGTGTGTGTGTGTTAAGGCCGGCAGGGTGCGTGTTATGGTGTGGTGTGGTGTTGATTGTTTTCCCCCCTGAAACGTTTCTCCTGTTTCAAACTCAGATTGTCTCCCTTCGACAAAATCCTAGGCTGTTTCTCCTCTCTCAGTTTAGGCTTCCTCCCTCTGCAGACTTTTTGTTTTCAAGAATATTTCTGTTCTTCCCACGTTTACCTGGGCTCCTTTCCATATGAAACTCATTTCTGAAGGGACTGGGAGCAGCAAGGTGTGTCCTCCCACCAAGACGTCCAAACCCATAACCTACACACTGTGACTGAATCAGCTCTCCTATCTCCTCCTCTCTTTCTGGGTAAGTCATACAGTAAAACTGCAATGAAAGATAAGCAGTACCACCATACACCACAAACTCTGGTGCATTTAATTTTTTATACATATATATATATATATATATCAAAACAACCCTCAATCTCTGCTACTGTGCCAGTTTACTAAGAAAATTAACAAGATTCCTGATTCTAGCATGCATGCAGAGAGAGAGAGAGAGAGAGAGAGAGAGAGAGAGAGAGAGAGAGAGAGAGATGGGGGGTGGGTGGATGGGTGGGGTGGGTAGGGAGAAAAGAGATACAGAGATAGATAGCTAAAGAGAGAGACTCAGAGAGAGAGAGAGAGAGAGAGAGAGAGAGAGAGAGAGAGAGAGAGAGAGAGAGAGAGAGAGAGCATGTGAAAACTTTGCTGCTTCTTCTGTGTACCATCTGAAAATAAAATCTAGACTTTGATTTTGACATTCACACACATGTATACACACACTCTTGCGCGCGGAGTCTGTTAGCTCAGCACTAAAAGACATCTCCAGAACTTCTATTTTAGAACCCCCAGAACAGCCTTTGCTCTGAACCAATTCCACACAACACTCAACACTGCGATGCATGCTGATCTGACTTCTATGAAGAAAATGACGGTTTATATAAGGAGAGAGAGAGAGAGAGAGAGAGAGAGAGAGAGAGAGAGAGAGAGAGAGTTTCTTTTTATATGGAAAAGCTGAAGAAATGAACATGTTAATTTTCACATCCATTACCCACATTATAAAAAGGAACACTGATCATTATCCATTCTGGTTACTACTAATGTCTCTCACCAAAAAAAAAAAAAAAAAAAAAAAAAAGAGTGGTGACTATTCAGTTTGATTACCAGTTGACTTAAGAATAGATGCTCTAGTTTTCACGTTTGTTTTGCTGTTCAGTATATTTGAGAGAGAGAGAGAGAGAGAGAGAGAGAGAGAGAGAGAGAGAGAGAGAGAGAGAGAGAGAGAGAGAGAGGAGAGAGAGGAGAAAGAGAGAGGGGGAGTCAGAGAGAGAAGCGAGAGAGAGAGAGAGAGAGAGAGGGAGAGAGAGGAGAGGAGGGAGAGAGAGAGAGAGAGAAGAGAGAGAGAGAGAGAGAGAGAGAGAAGGTAGTTATGAAGAGAGAGAGAGAGAGAGAGAGAGAGAGAGAGAGGAGAGAGAGAGAGGAGAGTGAGAGAAAGGTGGGTTGTGATGAAAACGCAAACGTGTGACCCAGTAACCCATTTGAACACTTCCTGGTGGCCCAAGTCCCAGGTGAAGCAAGGTAGCAATCCATTTCCTTATCTTTTTATCTCCTGAGGAGATGGAAAATGTACTTCACACACACACACACACACACTCTTACTACCTGCAGGAGATACATGCACCCTCTCTCTCTCTCTCTCTCTCTCTCGCACACACACTAAACTCACACACTCCCCCTCTTACTACTTGAAGGAGATCTAACGCAAATCTTTGAACTTTGAAAGCAGATCAAAGTGTGTAGAGGCTGTAGCTCATTCTCTTTGGCCATGGCCCTAACCACTCCCCAAACTATCAAAATCATCCACATTCCCCCTCCCTTTTAATCAGTTTTTGAAAAAAAAAAAATGATGATGAGGGAGGGAGAGGGGGTAGGGTGGGGGGGGGGGGAGAGAGAGAGAGAGAGAGAGAGAGAGAGAGAGAGAGAGAGAGTCGCCCTTTCATTGCTCTCCTCAGTAGTCATTATGCATCTTCCCAAAAAGCTAATCATGACACGCCCACTCTAATAATCTCAAGCCTAAACGATAGTGTTTCATCATTTTCTATTTTCCTCAAGGATGGGAACAGAAAGGTACGCAAACACATCAGAAATGTACGCCCACGCACACATTAACACACACATCTGCGCATGGGTGTACACGCACACGCAAGCATTCACTTCTCGTTCCCTGTCCTCCCACCCATAACACCAATATCTTCAGGAGCTGCAAACACTATTTCAAAGGTGTCTTTCCTTACCAATAACAATGAACCTTACACAATCGCTTACACCACACAGAACGTTTATTCACGTACCAACCATGTCAGGAATATGTTAAACAGTTGTTGTCTATCACCACACATCAAATATTTATTTAATTACATTTTTTTTTTCTTAATTTCTTGTTTATTTCTTACATCACCTCATTGCTATTTATTAATTTATCATTTAGACAACTCTGTTAACATTCCATCCCAAGGCGGTTCAACGCTCCTAAGGAAACGATCCTTTCAGACAGGTGCGCAGACACAAAGTGAACAGCCTGCTAGCACCGCAACACGCATGCACCCGCCTCAGCCACCCTGCCCATGAAAGCATCCTGCCCCATTAGCCGCCCGTCTGGTGGATACGACGCCTTCATGTCCATGCTTGATTAAAACACATAAGAACATCTGATAGAGTTGGCACAGTAATATCGGCTCCCAAATCACTTGGCTGCCACAAATACAGAGGCTATTTCTTACCCCATGTTTTGATTTCATCCCCCCTCCCCCCCCGCTTCCTCATCCTCCCTTACTCACCCTCTGCGTACAAGCTCTCTCTCCCACCAGTTACCTCCCTCCCCCTTTTTTCAAAACAACGCAGTGAAAACCCCATTGCAGACCAGCGCACCAAGGATTTGATGTTGGGAGTATTTCTCATCAAATGTAACGTCATTTTTCAGAAAACTTGACCAATTCTGAGACTGGAGGTCATAGTACTCTCTGGAGATAACAGCATATCTAGAAAATCTGCATTTCTTCATTTATAAAACAAAGCAAACAAAAAACAAAGACAAAAAAAATACAAAGAAACCCTCAGCAAACAACAGCAACAAAAAAACAGCAGTTCAAAAACTTTACTGGTAAATCCCATTTCTCAATGGTCAGGACGCGAGTCTCGCAAAGACAAACATGAAATAAACAAACACAGAAAAAAAAAAAAAGGGGAAAACAAAAACTTTTACACTGACTCTCTTTCTCCCCCCTCCCCCTCACAAGGATACAAGAGATACCTGCAATCTTTCCCTGGAGCTTCCTTTCTCCCGTCTTCCCCCATAAGCCTAACAGCAGCTCAGAGCCAACCCCCACTCCCTACACTACAGACATCCAGAGACCTACAGATACTTCATACTGTCACTGTTTCCCTGTGCAGACCTGTTTCCATACAGACTACGACAGCACAGAGCTGCACAGGCCTCAAAAGCACAAAGTGTGGCATTTTGACATTTTCAGTGTAGCGGTTCCAAATCTCAGCGTAATGCTGGTATGCTCTGTCACTAAATCATTTTCAGTCACACTTCACTGCGAGATTGACATGATGGCAACCTAAAATGACGGAAATCTCACTAGTTACTGTGAGGTTTCGACTTGACCTGCCAAAAATCGAAGCAGCCGACAGCGAACCAAATGACAGTGCAGCTGTCTTCAGTGATTTTTTTTTTTGTTGTCTTTTTGTGTGTGTGTGTGTGTGTGTGTGTGTGTGTGTGTGTGTGTGTGTGTGTGTGTGTGTGTGTGTGTGTGGCTTTCTCTTCCTTCCTGACTAAACTTGGCCATCTTTCTTACGCGAGTCTAGTCTACAACGCTATAGCTTCAGTTCTGTTCAAGCTACCACAAAGTCCACGAAGCATTTTTCAAAAAGTTATTTTTGTTTTCTGGTCTAGCATTTCGTCACAAAGTGTAGCAGCATAGCACTGTCAACGAAATTGTAGCAAGCTACACCAAAGCGTAGCATCTGGCAATTCTGACACTGGGATACTCACAGTGCATGTCTCGTTCATGCTCGTATTCGATGAAAGCATAGCCCCCTGGGCTTGCCTGCAGCACGCTCTGTTGACAAGCAGATCTGGAACACACCAAGGCATTCTCCTGAACGGATGTGCTAAAACACGAAATTTGTACACATGTACATATAGTATGTGTGCATGTGTGTGTGTGTGTGTGTGTGTGTGTGTGTGTGTGTGTGTGTGTGTGTGTGTGTGTGTGTGTGTGTGAGTGAGTGTGCATGGGTGCGTGCATGTATATATGTTGTGTGTGCACATTTATGTATAAGCATTTGTGTGCATGTGTGTGTACATAAAATCTACTATGTGCATATCACAGAGCTAGCTGGGAGGGAGAGAGGGAGGAAGAGAGGGGGGAAGAAACAGGGGGAGGGAGAGAGACGGAGGGAGAGAGAGGGGGAGGGAGACATAGATGTCAGCAATGACATAAACCCCAGTTGACTTTCACAAGGTGAAAAGGAAAATGAGAAAAACAACAACTACAGTGCCTACACACTCATTCACCACACATTTTAAAAGGAAAAGAAAGAAAAAGAATAACCACAGTGCATACACACACACATTTACAACACATTTCACAGGAGGAAAACAAGAAAATGAACAGTTGCAGTACACATACACACATTACAACACATTTTCAAAGGAAAAACATGAAAAAGAACAGCTACAGTGCATATACACAGTTCATGAAAGAAGCAGTAGCCTGACTTATGTCGACTGATAAAACCCCTATGGCAGACAGGACCTGTGAGAGAGAGAGAGAGAGAGAGAGAGAGAGAGAGAGAGAGAGAGAGAGAGAGAGAGAGAGAGAGAGAGAGAGAGAGAGAGGGAGAGAGAGAGAAGCACCTCTCACTCAACACCACCCCTCACCCTACACCAGTGATGGTGGAGTGATAAGACACCAACAATCATCCTCTTGTGCTCAACAAGAAAAATGAGGTGCTAAACTGCTATCTGTCTACCTTTGGCAAGTAAAAATCAGTACCAGTAATTCTGCTGGGGAGACAGTTTGGGTGGGTGGGGACTGGGGGGGGGTGGGGGGGGGGGCGGGGGCTGGGGGGGGGGGGTCATGCCCATTTAGAGAGGGAAGACATTCTGCTTCCTGTCTCCGTGTACACAACCTTCATTTACTGAAAAAAGCGTGGCACACACGCACCTGTAGAGAAGGATGTATTTGAACTGGAACACATAAGAATAAACCATTGCTGCTTTCTGCTGTAATTCCATGAGTCTGGGGTGTGGCTGTATACACAGTGGTTGGAATAGAGTGGCATGGGAGTTATGCCACTGATGCAGCATGGCGCTGGGGAAAAAACCAAACAACACAACAAAAAAAATCCACCACCAACACATACCCTCCCCATCCACACACACACGAAAGACAATCCCCACCCCCCACAAAAATCAAAGTGTGTTTGAGGGTGGAATGCTTCTTTCTGTTTTACCTTTCTTAATCTTTTATTCTTCTGACTTTCCTCTTCTGGGGAAAAGAAAAGTACGGACACATACTCGCTCCCAAACAAACAAACAAGAAAAAAAAAAAAAAAAAGAAAAAAAAAGGGGAATGTGTGTGTGTGTGTGTGTGTGTGTGTGTGTGTGTGTGTGTGTTTCTCCAGGGAGAAATTCATAAGTAAACACAGTTACATGCTGGGCAGCTGTGCGTAATGTATATAAGCTCATCCCCCACAACTGGTTTCCATCAAAATCATAAACGAAAGCTAAACACTGACGACAATGATGAAACATCAGTGGGGGACGGGGACAGGGCGGGGGGGGGGGGGGGGGGGGGGGGGGGGGGGGGGGGGGGGGGGGGGGGGGGGGTTCTAATTCTCAAATGCTTTGAGCGCTTTCATGAAGGCTGACAGGAAATGAAGTCATCTTCCGTGCAAAGGGTGAATTTTTACGAGGGTCTGCCGAGGGAACGAAGCATGTCAGTGTGGTTACCTTTCCCTGAAATAGGGGGACAGATGCTGGTGTCCAACATGCACTGGCGTGGCAGGCAGGGGCTGGCATCAAACTCACTGATCTCTTTCACTGTCTGATGATAATGATAGAATGTTCTTTCCTTCTATCACCTCCCTTTGCCTCTTCCCCTTTCCATTACTCACTCTGTGTGAGTGTGTGTGTGTGTGTGTGTGTGTGTGTGTGTGTGTGTGTGTGTGTGTGTGTGCATGTGCGCGCGTGCGCATGCGCTCATGTGCGTACGTATGTGTGTGCATGTTGGGAAACCTCATATTATGAGGTTGTGTACAAGAATTTCCATTGGCAAAGTTAGGTGGTATTCTTCCATGACCTCAGAGTTCTGACACAACAACCTTTACGAAAATTCAACATTCATCACATTCTCACAGAACTTAGAAAATGCTTCCTAAAAATGAATTTCCTACAATGTTGCACCAATGCACAGATTTTACACACATAAATCACTCCTTCCTTTGGTTTTTGTTCCGATTCAATTAACCACACCCTTTTGAATCTTGACTGATTCAATTAACCACACCCTTTTGAATCTTGACTGGCAGGTGCACGTACAGCAGTACCTTGCAGTGCCAGTCTTGGGACTTGTGATGTTTTTGTATCTTGAATCCAAAGCCCATTGTTACAGTTATGTCACTGTCATTTCGGTTTTTTTTTTTTTTTTTTTTTTTTTTTTTTTTTTTGTCAAGTACCTTAACAAACCACTTGATTTTCTAGTTCAGTGTTGTTAGCTTTTTCTCTCCTCCCAATCCCATCTCTTTGCTCATTCAAATGAGTGTCAGAACACCACACATTACAACATTAACAAACCTGGACACTTTGTTTTAAAATGCCAAAACACTAAAAATCAGCAAGAGTGTGTCCATTTGTAAGAGAACATACATTCTATGTATGGTGTTTAAGAGACTGGTAAAAAACAAACAAATCAAAAAACAATCAAATGAAGAGAAAAGAAAAAGGTAGTGATCATAAAAAGACAGCATGCTTTAAAAAAAAAAAAAAAAAAAAGTCAGTAGTAGAATTTTTTTTTTTATTTTTGGTGAAGTGCCAAGCAAAGTGCATGGACATGGACAGGTGGATTTCTACCCCTGGGGGGGGGGGGGGGGGGGGGGGAAGTCACCACCTTAAGTCCTCCATTGATTTGATAACTGATGTCACTTTATAAAACAAACAAAACACACACACACAAAACAAAAACAGACCCCCCCCCCTCCCCAACCCAAACATCTGCATGAGGGTGATGATAAAGAAAAGGGTCCAGGACATGGACGAACCGCAAATGTGCCAGATTATGTTGCAGATAGCAGTTAGGATATCAGCTACTGCCTTTCTGCCATCATTGAAGAACTGCAGAGATACTGTCAATGCTTTGTCCCATAATATAAAGGGATGTCATCATCACTCGGATTTCTTCATGGATTGTTCAAAAGCCATTCTCATTTCATGAATCCTGTGGTATTAGCAGTCTTAGATCTCTTGCTCAGTTTGTTGCTGAGTTCAAAGCGATATTCAGTCCCCCCTTTTTAAGGTGCCCCTCCCCCCTGCTAACTGAGACAGCTGCCTCCATTCTCAAGACCTTTCTTTCCTTTTCGCTGTTCATTTCTAGACCAAACCTCTTTTTATAGCCTGCTTTTTTCTCTCTCCTTCCTCCCTTCTCTCTCTTTTTTAGCTTCTTCTAGTATCATGTACCTCTCTAAGAGACTGCTTGTGATCCATGGCTTTGGTTTTCACTGGCTTCGTCCTAGGGCCTCTGTTGCTGTTTCTGTCATCACTTGGTTTTAAGCTGTTTGTGCCATTTAATTTTCTTCAAATGGTAGCAGTCAGACAAAAGTTACCCTGTGGCCATTTGGAATTGTTCAGCGCTATCAGGTTCCTTCGTTTTGGCAAGTTTTACTATGAGGTGGCTGTTTCCCCACCCCCTTTTTTGTGTGTGTGTGTGTGTGCACAAGTCGTACTTTGACGTTCCTCAAAGTCGCTACCAAGACCCCCCCCCCCCCCCTCCCCCCCCCCCTTGAAGAAAAGAAAAGTCACCATAGCTCTAATTTCTTATGACGACTGCTAGTTTGTAGCAAAATGGAAGCTGAACTGTGAAGTCCTAAAGAGTCTTTCCTTGCTTTGTTTGAGTCTCTTTCCTTGCTTTGTTTGGGTCTCTTTGCTTGCTTGATTTGAGTCTCTTTCCTTGCTTTGTTTGAGTCTCTTTCCCTGTTTTGTTTGAGTCCCTTTGCTTGATTTGTTTGAGTCTCTTTGCTTGCTTTGTTTGTGTCTGTTCGCTTTTGAGTCTCTTTGCCTGCTTTGGGTCTCTTTGCTTGCTTTGTTAGTCTCTTTGCTTACTTTGTTTGAGTCTCTTTGCTTGCTTTGGGTCTCTTTGCTTGCTTTGTTTGAGTCTCTTTTTTCTAACTTGGTTTGTCTCATTCATAGCTGTGTTTCAATCCTCCCTTTCTTTTGTCGCCCCCCCCCCCCCCCCCCCCCCCCCCCCCCCCCAGGGCATTTCTGTTCCTGCTTTGTTCAAATCTCTTTCCTTGCTTTGAATCTTTGCTGACAGAAAGGGGGGGGGGGGGGGGGGGGGGGGGGGCAAAAGAGGGCAGAAAGAGAAATGGAAACAGGAGGAGGTTGAGAGAGGTGAAGAAGTGGGCATGGAGGGGGCAAAAATACAAAGGAGAGAGGGATGGAAGGTGGATGAGGTTGAGAAGGATGAAGATGAGATTCTTCTTTTGTAAAGCCTTGGAGCAGGTTATCCAAACACTGCACTACATAAATGTTCATCATAAATGTTTGTTATTCTTCTTCTTCTTATCACTATCAGTAGTATTCTTCGTAGCACTGCCAGGGGGACAAATGAAGCACGAATCACAAAGTCATGTTTATCACTCACGCTGTTTCCAGCCCTGCTGACCATGGTGGCCCAGGCAAGGTTGAAAGCAGGTAGAAACCATGCCTGTGCACATACACTGACACCAAACAGTCACCTCCAAAAGCAGGTCAAACCATGAAAATCAAAATGGTCCATCCAGTCTGAGACAACATCAGTACAAGGTCCTGCACACTTCTATGAAAACCAAGCCCTGGCACAGACACTCCAGCATGCTGCAACACTTTCAGATTTCCAGCTGAATGAACTTTTTTTGTGTGTGTGTTGGAGCAGGGGTGGGGGTGGGGGGATGGGGTTTGGGAAGCTGAGGGGTAAAGTGGTTGTGGTTATGGGAGAGTCAAGAAATCTGTCCCACTTCCCACTGGTTCCAAATATGTAATCGAATATGTAATAAAAACATGTCACTTTTATAATTTTTTGTGTTGTTGTTGTTATCTAACCCTCCCTCTCCTGGCACCTCCCTCCCCCCTCCTTAAACTGTCACTCCCTCCCCATCCTTAACACAGTCACTCCCCATCACCCTCTCTACACCCTTCCTTCCTTCCCATTTTTTTTTTTTTTTTTTTGAATGAAGATTGTACTATTTCTACCTGCAGTCGACTCACTTTTTGTCGACTCGATATAAACACCAGGCAACTGCACTTCCTGTTCTTTTTAAAAATGTGCCCTGAGTTCTAAATCTGGAGGATTTCAGTGTCTGCCACCACACAGCGCCAATGCCAAGTGTTGGACATCTTCCCAGCTTGTTTCCAAACCCAGTTTAATGTGGGCTGCAAGGGAACAATCACACCACAGCACCTGCGTCTCGTTCACCCCATCACTCCTACCCCCCCCACCAGCACCTGCATTTCGTTCACCCCCCATCACTCCTACCCCCCACCACCTGCACATACATGCAAGTAATTTCCTTATTTACTTGCACACCGCTTCCAATTCCATCCCACCAATTTCATTCCCATGACGACCTATCACTTCTTCTGGGCAGTCTACAGCTAAGTCTGAACAGCAAACTCTTCCACAGTTTTGTCATCAAATGTTCCATACACAACCCGCTGCATCAGCTAATTCCTGCAAAGTATAAACACCACAAACTGACAAAGACACTAACATCCAGCCTGTCCCCTCTTTTACAGAAATTTTTTGTCAAATAATGGTAAGTATATGATAAGAGGGGTTGCCATGTATAGCTTTCTGTTCCAGAGGAGAACTAATCTCAATTCTTTTTAGGAAGTGGGAGACAGGACAGATGGAAGTGGGGAGGGAGGGATGGGGGGAGAAGGAAGAGTGAGAATGTGTGTTTTTGCTTGTGTATGTGTGTGTGTGTGTGTGACACAGAAGAAGAGGAAGAAGGGAGAGAGAGAGAGGGAGAGAGAGAGAGAGAGAGAGAGAGAGAGACAGACAGACAGACAGACAGAGAGAGAGGGGGAGTGGATCATGTATGTGCATGAACACACACACACACACACACACACAAAAAAAAACCACACACACACTCTCCCACCCTGTTGTGTGCCTGGTGCGATAAAGACATTCTGATACATCAGCAATGACCCACACCTTTGCCTGCTGAGGAGAGATAAGAGCTTCACGTGAATGGTTCGAACAGTGATGATTATACATGACCCGACGTCATGCACATGCATCCACAAACATCATCTGCGCGTGTTTTATTTTTACTTGGCATAGTATGGAAACATGGAAGCCTCATAAACCCATAGTAACTAATATCCCTGGTATGTCACAGTTATGGTTCTTTAAGGAAAGTGGTATTACCTGTTTCTCAGGAAATCACTCATCAACTTTTCCTGGCATGGGAAGACAGTAAGCTGGAGAACAGTTCTCATGCTCACTGGCTTCATGAGTCCCATGATAACTAATGGTTACTAGACTTTCCCAAAACTTCATTCACTATCACTGTCTTCCTGATGGGTAATACCCCTTTTCCTTGGGAATGTATGGAAAATACCTGATTTGATATATTATAATGTCCCCCCCCCCCCCCCCCCCCCCCCCCCCCCAGCCTGTGTCCACCCCCCCCCCCCCCAGCCCCATTTTACCCTTGCCCTTTTATTGATAACTTCTTTTCACAAGGGCTACAGGGATAATAACTGATTTTCCTATCATAATTATGATAGTGTATTCAAAGAATTAAGCGACAGATAGTAAATATTTCCCACCAGATTAAAACAATATTAACTGATTTACCCATTATTCCTGTTATCTGGAAGAATGAAAAACAGGGCAGGAAAAAGATGATGCACGCTTTTGATACTAGGATGCTCCCATAGCGTATTCCTTCCTTTTCTGTCATTTTTTTGTTTTCTCTTTTAGCAGAGCATGTTCAACATGTAAGCTGCTGTACTTTTTTTTTCTTTTGAAGGGTGAGGATGGGGATGGGGATGGGTTGGAGGGTGGGGAATGGTTTAAACAGAGTTTGAAAAGAAGGAACATCTGCTATCTTCTGGAAGGCTGCAGATTTGTGAGATTGGACACTGCCAGTTCCCTGCTTACGTGATTTTTGGTGCCAAGGCTTCCTTCATTTGATCAGTCTTTGTCATCAAATTCTTCTTTTTGAGAAAATATCTCTCTCTCTCTTTCTGTTTCATTTTTCTCTCTCTCACTCACTCACTATGTCACTCACACACACACACAGGCGCGTGCATGTGCATGTACATGCCAGTGCATGCCCCTGTGCAAACGTCCCTACACTTTTTTATCTGGTGCCTTCTCCAGACTTTTCATTTTGCTTCTTTACTCTGTTGTGGTATTTTGCACGCAGCAATGAACATATACACATGCTACATAAAAACGTGACAGACTGGTTTCTCCAAACTTTCGTGTTTGGAGCCAAAAGGAAAGTGAGCAGACTGCATGTCTGAATGAAGATGGATTGGGAAAGGGTGGGGGGAGAGGGCCTCCTCCCCATCTGACTTGGCTGAAGTCATTATCAAGCCAGATATTCTTTGTAATAAATCCAAATAAAATCTTTCTTATTGAAAAATTATTTGTACTCGTGCTCTATGACTGTCTGTCTCTTTAACCCCATCCACAACAAACAAAACAAAAACATTCACACACTTAACACCACTACCACCACCACCACCACCACCAACGCACATGCAAACAAACAGCCAAATCCACCCACACACATACTGGGTGGAAGTCTGACGAGGATCAGACTCAAGCCTTGTACAGTGTCGTATTCCCACAGTTACCACCAGAACATGCACACATACATTTTGTACGTCTGTACAAATGCCCGCTCCCCACCCTCCCTTCTCCCCCCCCCCCCCCCCCCACCCCTACACACATACTACTGTTCCCCCCAACTACCCATTCTTTTAAACCCCCCCCCCCCCCTCCCAACCTTCCCCGACCCCTACCCCTGCCTCCCTTCGACGTCCGGTATCTATGACAGTAGCAGCCCCCAGTGCACTGTGATCTGACAAGGCAATGAGCAACAGAAGGGGCGAGGATGCCACAGACACGCACTTTAATCAGCCCTGCATCGGCCTGCCTGTCTAGCAAGCTGGTAGAGGCAAGAGCCAAGCGCCTACGCCTTTTACTTTACTTTTTTTTTTTCTCTCTCTCTCTCTCTCACTATTTTTTACCCCCTCTTCTTTTCTTCTCTTCTCTGGCGCGATACATACAGGCCAGCATGACATGCAACATGTGGCTGTAGTTCGGGTGCTGTGGTGAGTGGTTTTGTTGTCGTGCGGACAGGGGATAACTGGGGTGGAGGAGGAGAGAGGGAGAGGAGGTGGGGGGGAGGGGGGGAGAGAGAGAGAGAGAGAGAGAGAGAGAGAGAGAAGAGGACTGAAGGACTGAAGAGGGCTTCAGAATGGATCCCAGGATGAGAAAACCTTTGTGGACATACACGAAATGATCCAACGTTACCCCTTAGCGGATGGATGGTAAGCGAATCTTTTCCCCCCCCCCCCCCCTTCTTTTTTTGTTTTTTTCCCACCAAATTCCAGTCTGAAGCACTAAGTTCAAACTTCTCACGTCAACTCTGGGTGGATTTCACTTCACTTCTGGACAGGTCTCCCCTCTGAAACCTCTGGACGCCCCCCCCCCCCCCCCCCCCCCCCCCACCCCCCCACCCCTATAACTCGAACTCCACCAACATCTGAGAGGCAGGGGTGGTGAGGAAACTTCAGAAGGCTTTGACCGCTTACAAGCCCCTGGTTCTGACGAATATGCTCCAGCATTCTGAATTCGACTTGACAGCCGAGACTGTGCCAGCACTCACACTTCTCTACCGAGCCTGTCAGTACTTGCTGGCACCCTCCACGTGACTGTAGGACGGCTGACCGTCACACTGGTCTTCAAGAAAGGCGTGCCCTACCCACATGTGACCCCCCCCCCCCCCACCCCACCACCACACCACCCTCACCTTCATACCTTGCCCAATCATGGAGCATACATGATGGTCAGCACGATCATGAGGTAAGCTGAAGCCAACATGATCTTCTTGTGCGAAGAGCTACACGGTTTACCCAGGAGGCCGTCCTGTGTGCGCAAACAGCTTGAAGGAACAGAACCGTTGAGTTACCATCTCCTCTGAGCTTTACCAGGATGTGACACCTTCATATGCAGAGTCACAAAGAAACTACACTAGCAATCTCACAAATACAGCCAGGTAAACCCTCATCCCTCTCGCGCTGAAATTAAGAAGTGAGCTCTGAAAAACATCTAGTCGAGGAGAAAGCTTAGAAAGCTTTGGTACGGCACGCAGTGGGCTAGGCTGCATTTGTCTGGGACGCCTACACTGCCAAAGACATTGACGAGGTGGAAAAAGGTGCAATGCAGTGCTGCCCGCTGGGTGGTCAGCTAGCACAGACAAACATCCAGAGTGCAGGAAGATAGATCCTGACAGCTGCAGTGGACTTCACTCCATGGCAGAAGGCGCATAGCAAGGCCGGTAACCGTCCACAAGCACCACCATAGACAGACCGCTATCAACACCCTCTACAAGCCCACCCCCAAACAAGATCAACTCGACAATCCCACCGTTGTCCAACCTCTCTCCTGCTAAATGAAGAATCCCTTCTTCCCACGAACCACCGGACAGTGAGCGGAAATTACCTTCCATCTGAGACCGTTAATGACGTCATTCTCTGTGGAGAGCTTCCACTCCGGGATTAAATGTCACCCCCTTCCCCCAGCCCATCCTACATATCCAAATATCCCTAAACATCTCCACATCCCCCGCTCTTCTACACGCCCCCTCCCCCCCTACTGTTTATGCGTGGATGAAGGAGCGCGCGCGCGCGCGTGTGTGTATGTGTGTGTGTGTATGTGCACACTTTCGTGCATGCGCGCATTTTTTTTTCAACATATGTCAACAAATGTCAAAATGCGGTGCAAGTCAAGTCAAGTCAAGTCAAAATGATCTTTATTGAGGGTAAAGGAATAAGCTATACAGCTTTTTTACATCCTCCTGCCCTCAATGCAGAGTCAGGGGGAAAGTTTTCAAATGAGATTACCACAGAAATGAAAACCATTCAACCTTTTCTTATTTCTTTAATTATTTTTTCATAGTCTTGTATGAGGGTGAAAAGCCGTTTCAGAAAATGCAAGCGTCCTATCACGGCATGCTGTTTATTTCCCCATCCCTTACCATCTTCCAAGCACCTCACCACACTCATTCCCGAGAAAGAATTTCCACTTACCACTTATTTTGCCCCATGTGTAGCTGTTCAATGTTTGTGTAGTTTAAAAGTTTTATTAAAAAAAACAAAACAAAAAAAAAAAAAAAACACCCCAACTGAATCACAGAAGCTAGATCTATGCCTTTTATTTGGCACCATTCAATATCCTGTGACCCCCCCCCCCCCCCCCCCCCCCCCCCCCCCCCGAATTTTTAGAATCTGGACGGTTGAAATGATTCTCCCTCCCACTTCTCTCTCTCTCTCTCATTCTGTGTGTGTGTGTGTGTGTGTGTGTGTGTGTGTGCGCGAGCGCGCGTGTGTGTGTGTGTGTGTGTGTGTGTGTGTGTGTGTGTGTGTGTGTGTGAGAGAGAGAGAGAGAGAGAGGGGGGGGGGGGGGGACCGACCGACCGACCGTCACAGAGACGGATCACGGTGCGCCGTCTCACACCTTCGCCGACGGCCATTTCCAGGAGCGCCCCAGTCGCCTTCACATGGGGCCTTGCGGAGTGAGATGGGGGGGGGGGGGGCGCTGATGATAAGGAGGAGGAGGAGGAGGAAGGGGAGGGGAGGAGGAGAGACAGAGCGCCCTAAGCAGTTAGTTGCACTGTTGTCATCGCCGGGAAGAGGCCCATCGCCAACTGGCTGCTCCCCGGGCGAGCCGCACGTGCTCCCTTTAATCGTTCACGCCTGTTCAGCTGTACACTACCGGCACGGGTGTAGCTGCCTATTTTCAACGTCATTTACACCCGCCAGTTTTTTCCTATTTTTTTTTTTTTTTTCTAAATAATAGTAAAATATTCGAGTGCCGTGTTCCATCCAGTGTGACTGGAATGATCCAGCTTACATCCAGAGAAGTGCGACGGTCATTTCATCCATCCACCCCCCCCCACCCACCCCCTTCCCCCCCCGCCACCCCTATTACGGAACAAGGAGAGTACCTTCAAGATGACGATCCACTTACATCATGGTGTGAACATCTCTTGGACGTGGTGATGTTTGATACAATAGCTATCATGACGGCTGCACCCAAATACCTGGGGAGAGTCCGTAAGACGGGGGCCATTCGCTTCACACGCTCTCCCTGCTTCTTCTTCGTCAGTTTTCCCAGGAATACATGGCGGAAGTCTTCTTATCCGGATATCAGCGGTCGGTTGGTGGTTAGTGATTTTTTTCCCCTTTTAGTTCGTGAAGGATCTAGACAGCAGAGTCGTCGTCGCGCGCGAGTGAAGCCGCGATTCGCAACGGAGCACGACCTAGGTGGTGGCGATGGTGGTGGTGGTGGTGGTGTACAAGATGTGACGGCTATCTCCTCTCGTGCGCGTGTTCCAAATAGGAAAGCGTCCAGTTTTATTTCTCATATCTACACCCCCTTGTCCTCCTCCTTCTCCCCCAACCTCTTCTTTAAACAGTATTTTTAATCCTGGAGTTACTTTTTACATAATACACATTTTCACGATCATATATCTTCAATGACACACTGCTGTTGCCCATATGCGAGTGGTGTTATTAAGATAAAAGTTTTTTGAAATCCTACTGTTATATATCATGTAACACTAATTCTTCATGTTTACAATTCTTCTGTGGCATATGGCAGGATCGCCAATGTCTTAGTTTAGGAGCCCCTTCTCCCCTTCCCATCGGGAGGTCTCACCGAATGGCGCTAAACGGACAAAACAGCCTTCTGTCCCTTTAAAACCAATTGAGGGCACGCAGACAGAAGGGGGCTTCTAAACTAGAACTTTGCAGGATCGTCAAGGAACACACGTCCTCTACTCAAACACATGCCCATAGCCCCTCCAAACCGGTACCTCGTTTTCCAGCTCCGTTACTGACTGACGCTAGTATTCCTTAACGTTTCAAAATTATACTGAGTAAGGAACCAAGGGGACGCTACGTCGATTAACCAAAAGCGGTGCTAACGATCGATCAAAGGAGGGATAGGTGGGGGTGGGGGGTGGGGGGGGCAAATCTCTCTCAAACCGTCGAACAGCAGTTTCATTCATCCTCCTAAAAAACAAATTCTGCGTCCAAGACAACGTCCTGAGGGCAGCGCGCAGCGAAGAAAAAAAAAAAAAAAAAAAAAAAAAAAAAAAAAAAAAAAAGGGGGGGGGGGGGGAGTTGAAGGCATATGGCAGAGGATGGCAGAGGATGACTGGGAAGAGTTTTTCCTCCTCCCTCTCTCAAACAGGCTGTAGTTTCACTAGACGCTCTTCGCCTCACCCCCTCAAGATCCGAAACGTGTCCGTTGCGGGGGGATGGCTCGTATGACCCGTGTTCAGAAAGCGGCCCCCGGGGTGATGAGAGTGAAAGAGACCCGACAAGTCGCGCCGCCCTTGGGCCAGACGAAGAGTGCACCCGAAATTTGCTCTTGAAAGTGTTCCTCATCGAAAAGTCAGCGTGTATTCCACAAAACGTGTGTATTTTTTGGAAATTTGTAAAGTTGCTAACTCTCCACAATCCCTGCACGAACACAAAACAAACAAACAAACAAAACACAAAGCTTCGTTCTGCATCAGACGAGGATCGGCATATTATTCAGCTGATCGAAAGTAACTGCTAGCACATGACAAGTTTGCAACTTTGCATCGTAAATCTCCATCTTGCTGATCTGGGCTTTTCCTTCCCTGCCCCGTCCCCCTCCCGAATGATAGCGATTATTCCAGCGTTAATGGTTAATGGGTGTTCAGAACTATTAAGAGGTGATTTAAATAGAAGAAAAAAAGAAAAAAGGAGAGAGAGAGAGAGAGAGAGAGAGAGAGAGAGAGAGAGACTTCGGATGTGCCCTCATTCACTCTCATCCTACTTTTCTTTTCTTCTTCCCAAAAATAAATTGGATTTTGCTCACCACCTTCAAGCCAAAACCAAACTAATTACCTAACCTGAATTTACGAAATGCTAGGAAGCATGCCAAAAAAGTACTGAAGCGCACACACACGCACACACGCGCGCGTGCATGTGCACATGCACACACATTCATGAACTCGCACATGCACGCACGCACACACACACACACACACACACACACACACACACACACGTTAGATTTTACTCATCATCTTCAAATCAAAACCAAAAACAATCACCTTACCTTAACTTACAAAATGCAAGGCAGCATGCGAAAAAGATAAATGTACTGAAGCACACACACACACACACACACACACACACACACACACACACGCATGTTTGAGAACTCGCACATGCACGCACGCACACACTCACGCACGACTGCACCAGCAAGAAACAGCGCTGTTGATTTTATGCTAACATTTAATCCAACTTTTAACAGATGCCGCTCCCAATTTGGTTGAGCACTGTTTTTAAATTGTTGTTGGTTAGCAACACCATTTATATATATATATATATATATATATATATATATATATATATATATATTCCTCCGTCGACCAACACCATACGCCACAGTGCGAGAACGAAAATCTAGACGTCTGGAGATGAGTGAGATACAACATTTAAAAAGTAAGAAAAAAAAAAAAAAAAAGGGTGGGTGGGGGGGGGGGGGGGGAGGGGAGGGGTAAGGAGGAGGGAGGCGGCCCAGGGGCGGGGAACCTCAGCCCATTTTCACGTTTTCGTGTTCTATGTTCGGAATCGTTCCCGTCGACATGTTGTTTCTCCTCACCCGTTATCTGATCGACTGTCGCTGGGCCCGGTTCTGTGCAGCAGTAATGGTGATGGTGGTAGCAGAAGTAGTAGTAGCAGCAGCAGCAGTAAGTAGAAGTACTGGTAAAATCAGAAGTAGTAGTAGTAGTAGTAGTAGTAGTGGTCTAGTAGTAGTAAAGCAGGAGCAGCAGCAGCAGTGCACAGCAAAAGTGATTGTGGTAGTAGAAGTAAAGAGTTAAAAAAAACTAGCATTAAGCTGTCAATGGGCCTTTCTTTGAATGCCCCACCCTTGTTGCCTCCACCAACATGTCTTCATCCAGGTCTGCTGGGTCTGTCTTGAGAAAAGACAAAGCAAAAACTACAGAAACTTCATTTAGATATAGATACTGAACTATGCAGGGATTGCTGGATCGAGGGTAAACCAATGGATTTCAGTGTCGATCCAGGTCAAAAGCTGCTCAGCATGATAAGAATAAACCCACTAAGGATGAGCCTACTACAAATCTGGTGGAGACCCTATCAATTGGCCCATTTAGAATTCAGAGAGCCCTTCTAATTACCACTGACAACATTGATTAAATGCTAACCATCATTGTCATTCACCATTTATTACATATTGTAGTATGAGTACAAACCTTTGTCATTTCTGTCCACAAGGTACTTGAAAGCGTTCATATTTTGTGCATCTGTTTTTCTTTACGGGAAATGATTTCCAAATGTGTGCTGCCCAGATTCTCTGAGTGAATTTATCTTCATGCATACATGAATGTTTTTAACAAATCTTTTTTACTTAAAAATTTCTTCTATTACCTTCACACATGGCTTCCGTAAATATCTTGTCTGGGTCCCATGCTGACCTGACCATGGTTTCATGTTTTTCTCAGCGCCTTGTGTTCCTGTACATATGACCTTAGTCCCCCTTCTTTTGACTTTTTTTCAGCTGCAACTGATCGCCTTTTTAAGAAAATTTGATACCAGAAAATATTACCGTATTCAAGACATCATCTTATCAGTGGTTTGTGAAGTCTTAGAAAGATATCACTTGTACTATTCTTGCCCTGGGACACTGCAGAAAGCATCTAGCAGTAAAATAAAAGAAAACAAATCAATAAAATAGACCAACAGATTTTTAACCATGTCCAACACATGACTACATGACTGTGTGCCAACGCTTCATGCTGATCCACTTGCCAAGTTCAGATACTATGAAATATTGTTTTCAGTCAGGTATGAATGGCAGACTAAATTATCTATCCACATAGGAACACGTAGTATCTTGGGAAACTATTTCTCATAAAAATCAACTACGTCATGAACTTTCTGGACCTAATGTTGCCTTGCACCAAGACAGAGAGTGAAGAAAACGCTAAATCACTGCATCCCCCCCCCCCCCCCCCCCCCCCCCCCCCACTCCCCAAACATAAATCATTTAAGTAGAAAAACACCACTATGCTTACTCCACTCCACCCCCTTTTCCGTCTTCCCCTACAGCGTTGTATCTGTAGAGACAGAATGAAAAGAAAAAACGGAGGAGCAAATACCAGTAGAGAAAAAGCGGAGACATTATCTGCGCATTTCTTGACAGTCTTCCAAGTTGGCTGTGTTTTCCCCTGAAGCTTGATAGTTCAGAAACGGCTCTAAACCAGCTAATGCTGAATGTACCACACACACACACACACACATGCATACGTAACTGGGATTGGCGTAAGCTTAAACCCTGCTGCTCTTCTCTTTTCTAAATTCACATGTTTGAGATCTTATTTCAGAGAAAAAAAGTATTCATATAATCAACTCATCACGCTAACTGTTGGGGTGATGCATGCAGAAGAATGATCTGACTTCAACAACAGACAAAAATAGGGCAGTCTTGGCTGCAGCCATGAGAGAAAAATCTTTTGTGTCTGATGAAAGATCATCATAATGTGTTGGTGATCTGCAGACCTGAAGAAGTTTGGAAATGCCTTTCTCAAAGTGCTGCTCAGGAAACCAGGTGAAAAAAGCATGTATGTGAAGGAAATGACATAAAACCTAAAACATGGAAAACTGCCCATACAAATGAAGTAGAAGTAAAAACATCAACGCAATATGAGATATCCATTTTCTGAAATAAAAGTAGTACAGTGGAGCAGTTATAATCCATCTACACTGGATTTTTTTTTCAGATGAAAATGTGACTGTGACTACCTTGGGAGTTGATCTGGTACAATGTGATCTCATGGACAATGTACGTGTTGATTCCAGCTGTGTGGTTTGTAGAAACCAAGAATGTGTTGATTCAGTTCTGTATATTTGCACATACCAAAACTGTGTTAATTCTGGGGAAAAAAAAAGAAAAGGAAAAAAAAAAAAATGATGGCACTGATGTTCACACATGAACCATGAATCAGTATTACGAGTTTGCTTGGACCAAGAATGAGTTGATTCAGAGCGTAGTGTTGGCATGAACCTAGTTCCAGCTGATTCCATGAGCCAAGAACGTATAGACTCAGACTTGTGTGTTCGCCCAGAGCAGGAATGCCTTGATTCGGTGCAGTGTTGGCATGAAGCAAGACCTAGTTGACTCGGTACAGTGTACGGTCATGAACCTAGAGTGAGTCAACGCAGTGCCGCGTGTTTATCACATTCAAGAATACATTGATTTTGTGCAATTAATCAGCATGGGATGTGTCGATTCAGTACTGTGTACTCACATAAACCAAGACCCTGTTCATTCCGTACTGTGCGTTCCCTTGGACCAAAAATAAGGATTTCGGAACACTGTGTTTCCCGTGAACCACAAATGTGTTGATTTGGTTTCGTGTATTCCTACAGACCAACAGTGTCTTGAAGCTACACTGTGTTCACAATGGCTATGCACACAAGCAAAGGAATGCCCATCTGGTTCTGGGGTGGCGAGGTAAGAGTACTCATTTTTCATTCTTTGACTAATTTTTCCCTATACCAAAAGTAACCAACACATGTGTATATACAATTATGTGTATGTACGTTGCTTTTATAGTGACATGGTACTATCCTCACCCACTTGTGTTC
>JADBJO010001962.1:223404-238404 GCA_016801955.1 Conus betulinus | reverse complement strand
AAATTAATCTCCTACAATGTTCATGTCACAATCCTTAGATACATCCTCTGAGATTAATGTAGTCTTTTTATTCTGCTTCATTAAATCTAACAAAAAGGAATAAACAAATACGGGCAAGGTATTTATAAACTATTCCCATCAAAAAAACATTTTAATTTTTGGGTACAACAGACCCTTACTGCACTCTTCAAAAGACAGCTCCCATTATTGTCAGTGGCTTGTTCTGAGAGTCTTCAACATGCCAACAGACAGATCATTTTTTTTCTTGTTGAATTCAGTTCTTCAACGCAATCATACCCAGTCACAATAAAGAGTTTTCAGTCTCAGTCCAGCCATGAAGATGTGTCTTATAATGGTAGCATAAAACTGAATAAAATTTGCACAAATATTTTTCAGTCTGTGTGATTGCATCAGTTCACAACTGCACCATACAACCTTTCACACAAATCAAAATAGGCCAAAACCAGCTTCACAATGATTATACAATTTGAGACAGTAATGTGATTTCAGAGAAACACACGTCACAGTTTGTCTACAACAGCACGTTTTCAAAGCCACACATACTATGCACAAAAAGAAACGCATATTTTTATTTCAGTCATTTCATGCATAATTTAGCTTCAAAATATTACAACCAAAGAAGAAATAAGACATCAGTCTGCTGTTATGTCTATTCATTATGTCTGACTATTCACACTGGACAGAGTTCTGTACTATACAGGGCATGTTTCTGTCGACATTTTCCTTAATATTTTGAGCGAAAAAAATGTGCCTTTCTTTTTGTGCACAGTATCTTTCTATGACATATGACAGGATGAAACTTTTTTTTTTTGGAAGCTGTCTAACATGACATGAACCAGTTGATCTTGCTCAAACACGTATGCACACATACAGGAGTGTGCGTGCTCACTCACACTTGCAAGCTGCACACACACAAAACACACGCACTTACACACACTTGCTGCTAAATCTGAGAACGCATGCCTGACAAAATAAATGCAGTTCAAGTTTATCTCTGCATTCAGTCTGGGCTGGAATGCTGTTCAGGTAGCCAGCATCTTTCCTGATGCATGTGTGTGTGTGTGTGTGTGTGTGTGTGTGTGTGTGTGTGTGTGTGTACACACGCATGCGTGTGTGCACTTGCATGTGTGCCTGAGTATGTCTTCCAACCCTCTGTTCCTAATCTTCATTTCAACAATCTGTACTTATTCTCACGTTCTGTGAAATAATATCAGCAAAAGAGCAATGTGAACTATGGGTAAAAACCAGAGCGCATTTCATTTTCCTTCTTTTTCACATCTCACAAACAGAAATTAGGATGTATTGTGTAAACAATAAAGGAAGCACCAAAGACCTTTGAAGCTTTGATCACCTTTAAACATTTGCCTTCAGTTTCTTGCCGGAGTTGCCAAGTGCACCTCAATGCATATCTACATTTCACTGTGTTTGCCAAAATGTTCACAGATGGCTTCTCTCTGTATTTAACTTGCTTAACAGCTGCATATGCATGCCGAATAAATCCCCCCCCCCCCCCCCCCCCCCCCCCCCTTCCTCCATGAAGCAGCCAATCTAGCTGGCAGCAAGCAGCACCCTTTGCTCTCATCGCCTGACTTTTCGTGACTGGTGCAACAGCGCACTTGCTGTTACCATTTGGCCTGATAACATCAAAATCATTCATCATTTTATTGCCCTTTCCAGCTCACCTCATCTAACTGCACTAAGCCCATCCTTCAGCGAATTCGACAAAGATAAGTGACTGCTCATTCATCATTTTTTTGTGTCCTGAGTGTTGTTTATCTTACCTGAAGAAGACCTAAGAGGTCGAAACATGTCGTGTTTTGCCTTGTGATGATTTTTTTTTGTCCATGCAGTTCTGTGGAGTCATGATAATTACTTTTAAAATTCCTATAATCAGGGATTTTTCTTTCTGATAGTGTCTGGTCTGGATCCCTGAACAGCACTGAAAATGCCCTGAACAGCACTGTAAAACAGCACTGTAAAATGCACTGACCAAGGTTCACAGATCCTGTTCTCAATAACCTGAACAGCACTGTAAAAAGCATAGACCAAGGTTCACAGATCCTGTTCTCACCCTCTGAGTCAGTTGATGAGAGAAAAAAAAATCATTTTTTTTCTATGAGGATAATAACAGCAGGAATAGACTGAAATGAGTGACTTCCCGCTGTAATTTTTCTTGTTGTATGTTATGGAGTACATGAGATGTCAACATTTTCACATCAATGTATAGTTTTAATATTCCATGAAAAGCGATAAATTTGCAGACAGTTATCAATTTGTAAACAGTAACTCTACGCGGTTCATGTTCAGACAAACACTTATAACAATCTTGCTGACAGGATCATGGATCTTCTTTGATCCAGATTCTGATGAGAATGTCACGTTTGCCCACGAATTACATTCCATCTTTCCACATATTTAGTTAACATCATTTTCTGCTTTATCCTGTTGGCAGATGAACCAAGCAAGCAAGCAAGCACCAACTTTGGTAACAAGATAACCCCTTTAGCACAGGCAACTCGCAGGTTTGGTAGAGTCATACTGAGAAAGAGAGAGGAGACGACAAAATGACCGACAAATTTAACATTCATCAAACCATATGATTATAGCAGGACAAGGTTTAAAACTGGTGCACATATGGCACCTAAGAAGCTTGGCACGCGAACATCTTGCTGAGAGTGCTCAAGTATCTCTCAAAAATTCCACCAGTACAAACGATACCAAACTGATCTGTGGATCTGTGATCAGCATTCCCAATCGTCTGCCCTCTGCTGCCACTGATGCTAGCTCATATTATATGAGTCACGATTGCAAGCTTGTACTTTAACCTTGCTCAGGACTGATGTTTCTTGCTGGAAAAGTCCTGCATTTGAAGGTCATGTTTCAGCACTGTTTCCCATCTTTCCATGGGCAAAAGAAAGCAAAACCATGGACTGCAACTGGATATTACAGTGTGAGTGCTTCCTTTTCAGTTAACAGTGCAGGTATAAGGCAACTGTCACCATGTCTTTCTCCAAATTCCTAATCCGGCATTCCACTTGAGAATTTGGCACACAAAAATTTTGGTCAAGCTGCTCAGTGGCGTTAAAAAAAAAAAAAGCTCACACTCTAAGCCCTGCAAAAGTCTACACAGCAACAGACATTGCCCCAGAGATACTGCGATGCCTGTCTGTATATCACAGAATTTATGGAGGGAATGCACAGCCAAGCCCATCCCCTCTCCAGGCAAGCTGGTATATGTTGAATATTTTCTCCATGTTTCTATAACCCGCTGAATGCCGACACTGATTACAGAACCTTTTTTTGATGAGCATATCTAAACCCCTGCGCACTTATGCAGGAAGTTCAAGCACTGAACAGTCTACACGATACCCCCCCCCCCCCCCTAAAGAGATAAGACCACTCAAAGATGAGCCGCCCAATCATTTTTTCAAACTATCGTTTTTTTTTTTTCCCCTCCCCCAGCCTATCATTTTTTTCCCCCCCAACCTATCATTTTTTTCATTCGCCGACTTATGGGGAAAAGAACTGTTCTTTTCTCTCAGGGATGGATGCGATATATAAAAAGAGAGGAAAGGTGGAATGGTATGAGGGAATGCATGAGTAGGAGGATCTTGCCAATGATGAAAAAAAATTGTGCTGAATAACCAACCACGAAGGAAAATTGACCATTCCGACTCCTGCGTCAAATAATCTGGCATATTTTTGACAGAAGCCAGTTTTGGTCACATGAACTTTGCAATAATCCAACGTATCAGCAACACTGGAGATTAAACACATACTTTTTAGGCATCAGAACCTCATTATACACATACTTTTCAAGCATTCAGACCCTTGTTCCATACACGCTTTTCAAGCATTCAAAACCTCATCATATGAACATTTTTTAAGCATTTAAATTCTTTAAAAACTTATCTCCTATACATTTTCCAGTCTCTCCATGTGATGCACTTCTATGTGTATACGATGTCAAAAACATCGTCATGAAATCTAAAGTTTTGCGCTCCAGTTTTGTGTTCCTTTGCATAATATTGCCTGCAACAAGTACACTTTGTTTCTCCATGGTTTCTTGTCTCCTACACATATACAGAATAATGCAATGTACACACTCATGCATGATATAGATCAGGGAAAGTAAGAGAGAGGAGTAAGTCTTATTGTATGTATGTCAGTGTGTTTGCATGGGGGGGAGAGAGAGAGAGAGAGAGAGAGAGAGAGAGAGAGAGAGAGAGAGAGAGAGTCTGTGTGTTGGTGTGTTGACTGGCATATGCATGCAGAACCTCATCCATTTGCAGATGACGAAGATGGCTTCACCCCCTATC
Organism: Conus betulinus; assembly: GCA_016801955.1. Classification (NCBI taxonomy): domain Eukaryota; kingdom Metazoa; phylum Mollusca; class Gastropoda; order Neogastropoda; family Conidae; genus Conus; species Conus betulinus. The sequence goes on along the minus strand of JADBJO010001962.1, from coordinate 234,064 downwards.
TAGCATTTTTGAGGATAATTTTCAACGTCATTTCAAAACCTCTGACTTACGATAACAGTTTCTCCATTTTGATAACAGGGGTGAAAATAAACAATCATGCAGTGAAATGAAAATCAAGATATCCTACAGAAGTGAATGACATCGAAGTAAATCCACTGCAGGAGCCATTTTACTTTATCCCATCTCATTGAAACCATCAAAAACCTGGACTGTAGTCATCTGCATTCTGCTTTTGGCAACAGGTGATCATTCCATAAGGAAGAAGTGTGTGACCTAAAACAAGGTTGAACAAAATACAACAATGGCAGTGACAGTCATTAAAAAAAAAAAAAAAAAAAAAAAAAAAATCCTGACCAGATTAACTGTAAAGCTAGTTTAAAAAAAAATATGATTCTAACAAAGTGAAACAAACACTGAAATTAAATCGCAGCAATAACCAGAGGATTCATATGGATTTCCAAACTAAAAATTCAAGAACGTTTTATGGACTTTTTAAAGACTTTTACTGACAAATTCTAGGGACTGTAATACTGAAAACATAAGTTCTAAACATAAATGCAGTGGGAAGCTTGATAGTCAATTCATGGAAGCTTGATAGTCACCCCATGGAAGCTTGATACAGTTAATTCACGGAAGCTTGATATCACTCCATGGAAGCTTAATCAATACAGTCACTTCAGCAGAACTCGGTTAGAAGCAGATGACAGGGAAATGGATACTTTCAGCAAATGCAAAATTACTTTGAATTCCCCTCCTCCCCCAATTATCATTATTCTTTTGTATAACTTTGTGATTAGCAAAAAAAAAAAATTGCTACATTAAAATATTCCTTTTCAAGCATTTTCTATTACTCTGAGCTATTCGAAAACACAAGTCCCTATTTCAAGGACCAGGGGAAAAAAAAAGAAAAAAGTCCTTGAAAAGCAGTCCTAAAAATTCAAGGACTTTTCCAGTCCTTGAAAAGGTGTCCTCACAATTCAAAGACTCCAAAACGACTTTCAAGGATTTGTACCAACCCTGTGCCACCATGTTATTCCCGACTGGCTTTGATCATATCTTTTTTTTTTTTGGCATCAATTTTCCCGTTAATCTTTTGCATAGTGAGTAGCTGAATGGTGTCATTTTACAGTTCTGTTGAAAGCAGTTCTTTGACTGTGACCATTCCTACGGACAGCATCCCTTTTTAAGTGATGCATGTGCCCCGTCTTTGACCACTCATTTCTCACAACCACCTTTCTGACATCCGGGCACGAAGCGATGCTATTTCTGTTTCAGACAGTTCCAACAATTCCTGACTCTACTGTCCAAGCAACCCAGCAACTCGAGATTCAGAAGCAAATGAGCTTGTCAGAATCATCAAGAGGGAACCCACCTCTAGGTTCCTAATTGTTGAGGGTACAGTCCCCATGTAAAACATGATTCAAGGGAATGGGGTCACATTTTAGTGCGCAGTACGCACCACGGCGAGCCCTGGCAACATGTGCACGTGTTCGAGTGAGACCGAGAGTAGAGAGTTGTAAATACGCAGAGATAGAGTGAAGCATTTCGAAATAAGACATGGATCTTCCGCTATGCTGGCTACACAGGTGAACAATGCAGTGCCAGCTTCACACAGGCAAATTCCACAAGTCACTCACTGTAAACTGGGAAAAAAGACAGGCAGTGGTGCAAACATCCTGACTGTCGACAACCAGTGCCAATGCAATTTTCGAAATGGAGATCGCAAGGAAGAAGGTTGGACGGAGAGACAAAGAGGGAAGGAAGGAGGCAAGGAGAGAGAGAGAGAGAGAGAGAGAGAGAGAGAGAGAGAGAGAGAGAGAGAGAGAGAGAGAGAGAGAGAGAGAGAGAGAGTTTTTCATGAGAACGAATCAAAGAAATGGACAATTCTTTTTTAAATGGGGGGGGGGGGGGGGGCAGATTAGCCTCGTTTATCCAGCTCATAGTAAAGGGAAAAATAGATTAAGTGCAAAATCTGACATAACTAAAATATACTGACAACTGAATAACATTCAGGGAAAAACAAACAACAAACAAAGCAGACGTATCAACATAAACTGCACACTCAAACAGTACCCAATGAAAAAACGGATCACACAACACATACAAGTACCATCCCCTCCTCTCCCCTTCACTCATACACAGGTCTACTTTCTCTCTTCCATCTGTTACCCATCACACAAAACCCCCAAACCCCCTAGGAGGACAGATATCGATCAGCAAGGAACCCAAACTGAAAATAAGACACAGAGAGATATAGACCAGGTGGGAGTGAGGGGGAACAGAGGGAGGGAACGAGCGGGAGGGAGTGGAGAGAGAGAGAGAGAGAGAGAGAGAGAGAGAGAGAGAGAGAGAGAGCATTAGATGTACTGACAGCAAAAAAACCTCTGTAACCTCCAATTTCACATCCCCCTTTATCTCCTCCACTTCTCCAATTATGATGTGGCAAGTTATCAATTGTGTATCTATATTGATGAAATGATATGGGGGGGGGGGGGGGGGGGGGGGGGGGGGGGAGAGAGAGAGAGACAGACAGACACACCACCAGCACAGAAGAACTGTAGTGAGGTAGTGACAGACACTTCTGTCCTACTCCTACAGCAAACACCTACACCATCTCATCCATGCATCTGACAATCCCAGAAACTGTTAATTCATGTTGGTTATACAGTTACATCCCAGCCAACAGCAATGGGCCATATTTGGGCTGTCACCTTGTCACTGAAATCGACTATCAAAATAGATACACACACACACACACATACAGTGATACACACACACATGTGCACGCATGCGCATACCAATGCAACAGACCTTCTAAAAATACACCCAAATTTCGTTAAAATCTCTTTGTTCCATAAAATCTTAGATCTGATGAAAACGGCTTAACTCTTTCAGACACTTAAAAAAAAAAAAAAAAATCACTTCAGGTGGTATACAGTGGTTATATTACTGGGTGGGATTTTTTTCCCTGGGTTCTTTGGGTGGGATTTTTTTCCCTCTGTGTTTGTTATGTGTGTGTGTGTGTGTGTGTGTGTGTGTGTGTGTGTGTGTGTGTGTGTGTGTGTGTGTGTGTGTCTTCTTGGTTGTTGTCTGAAGCCATCTTTGCACTTTCCCTCACAGACTAGTCAAGTCCCCTGACCCTGGTTGTGAAAGCAGAAACAGGCCGTCTATCAATCTAATCCACCACTGCCAGCAGGTGTCTCTCTCACACAATCATGGCAATCCCACACAATCAGAACCCAGCTGAGGCAGTCCCACCCTGCCTCCCCCCTCCCTCCATCCCTGGCCCAATCCTCACATTAAACCCCATGACCCACACTAGCTGGGAGGCTGGCACTGTCGGAATGTGAATCAATGTGATCAACGAACTGCGGTTAAAGAGTACAAATAAAATCATATTAGGTATGATGAAGGCAGGTCATGGGTGACGGAGCTCCACCTACATGTTTTGGAAAGAATAATTCATTTTTTTTTTTTTTTTGACAAAAAGAAAAGCAGAGAACAGGGGTGCATGCGTGTGTGTGTGTGTGTGTGTGTGTGTGTGTGTGGGTGTGAAGTGGAAGTAAAGACATGGGGAGGCGTGGAGAGGAAAGAGAGAGAGTATCAATCTTTGCTGCTTGGGATTTGATGACTGAGACTTTTCTCTTCCTCAGCTGTTTCCAGCCCAATTCAGATGGGGGAATAGTTTGCACTGGGAAATCTGATGAGAAGACAAATATTTACTTTCCTTTCTGCAGAGCCCCCATCCTATCCCCATGGTAGACGGGAACAGCTCATCTGCCACTAGTGCCAGTCACGAGTCAGTCAGCCTGTCACTGGCAGAAACACTTCAGCCGTCAGACTGTCTGTAACTGTGTAGCTGTCAATGGCAAAAACATTTCAGCCGTCAGTCTGTGACTGTCACTAGCAGCTCACTTCAGCTGTCAGTCTGTCACTGGCAGACACACTTCAGCTGTCAGCCTGTCTGTGACTGTGGCTGTCACTGGCAGAAACACTTCAGCAGTCAGCCTGTCAGAATGACTGTGTGGCTGTCACTGGCACAAACACTTCAGCCGTCAGCCTGTCTGTGACTGTGTGGCTGTCACTGGCAGAAACACTTCAGCAGTCAGCCTGTCAGAGTGACTGTGTGGCTGTCACTGGCAGAAACACTTCAGCCGTCAGCCTGTCTGTGACTATGTGGCTGTCACTGGCAGAAACACTTCAGCCATCAGCCTGTGACTTTGTGGCTGTCACTGGCAGAAACACTTCAGCTGTCAGTCTGTGACTGTCACTGGCAGAAAACACTTCAGCCGTCTGTCACTGTAACTGGCAGAAACACTTCAGCCGTCAGTCTGTGACTGTCACTGGCAGAAACACTTCAGCCAACGATCTGTGACTGTCACTGGCAGAAAACACTTCAGCTGTCAGTCTGTGACTGTCACTGGCAGCTCACTTCAGCTGTCAGTCTGTGACTGTCACTGGCAGCTCACTTCAGCCGTCAGCCTGTCTGTGACTGTGTGGCTGTCACTATCTGAAACAGTTGAGGATCAGCCAGTATGTTTATCACTGACAGAAGCAGTTTCTCTGGAGGTCTCTGATGGTCAGACGCAGTTCATCTGCCAGTCTGTCTGTGTTTGGCACAGTGGAGATTACTCACAGTCACAGTGATCATCCCAGCTGATGGCCACCTGTGCGCCCTCTCCAGTCTTGAGGGTAAAGCTGCTGCCAGACCCCTGCTAAAACATAAACCAATTACCATTCTACCAGCTCCAAACTTGAACACGGTACCTACAAAGACTGCCTGACTATGAAGCTATAAGAAATAGAGCTCAATCATCACCGCCTTTCCCAGACACACGGAGCCACAAGTAAACTACTTTTCCTGAAAACAATCTGCCTTCTGTGAGACCGGGTTAAGTTGATGAAGCGTCTGCCAGAGAAGCATGGTAATGAGTCCGGAAAGAATGAGGCTTTCACGGACCAGTCCAATGCAGCATTCAGGAACAGTTCTCATCTGAGATTCCAGTTGTGGGTGGCCTGGATGCCGATGTTAGAAAAGACAATGAAACCAGGTCTGTGTGTGCCATGCACTTTCAGCATGAAGGAGAAAAAGTAAAAGTCCACCCACCCCCCCTCCCTCCCAAAAATAAGAATGCCTGGCTGTTGTTACATACATGGAGTTATCTGTCTGAATTTTGCACAAAATCATCTCTAACAGTCATGTCTGAATCTTGCACAAAAATCATCCTTCAGAAAGGTGCTCTGAACTGCAAGGAAAATTCACTGTCAATGATGTATCTGAATTCTGCAGAAAACCATCTCATAATCCCCCCCCCCCCCCCCCCCCCCCCTCTGCAGAAAATGATCGATCATATATGTTCCAGATTTGTTTGATCTCTGCAGATGTTCCAGACTTGATTGAACTCTGCAGATGTTCCAGATTTGTTTGAACTCAGCAGATGTTCCAGATTTGTTTGAACTCTGAAGATGTTCCAGATTTTTGTTTGAACTCTGCAGATGTTCCAGATTTGTTTGAATTCTGTGTATGATCATCTCACACACTGGTGAAGAAACATCAAAGCATGAAACTGAAAGGACCTAAGATGCGCCTATTTCATCTCTTGGATCACTGACACGTCTAAAAATCAGCTCTCTCAGACACGTCTAAAAAACTGTTCACAAAGACTTATAATGACAGAACACAGCTCTTCTTGCGCAGAAAACAATAAGTAAAAGATGCCTCTACATTCTGCAGAATATCTGCTCTCATAGACACACAGGAAAATCAGCTCTCACTGAAAGATGTCTGAGTTCTTTGGAATATCATACCTCGTAGACTTGTCTGAAATTTGCCAAAAATCTTATGCTAGGCACTCTTCTGAATTCTAAAATCAGCTCCCTAAGACATGTCCAAATTCTGCAAATCAGCTTTCATAGATGTGTCCAAAAGTCTGTTGCATACCATCTGACACAGTCAAGTCTGAAGTCCGCAGAGAATCTGCTCCTAAAAACATGTCTGAAAAATGCAGATCAGCAGAGACAGGTCTGCAGTCTACAGAAAATCAAATCGCAGATACCAGTTCAGACTTATTTGAAACCTTAAAACACACACACACACACACACACACACACACACACACACAAATATCATAGATAAGATTTAAATCTGCAGAAAATGAGGTCTCAAAATGGAGGATGATGATGGAAAGCCGCCACAAAATTGGCTTTAAAGAAAAATAAACTCGGATTTAAGGTCACTAAAAAAAGAAAGAAGAAAAAAAAAAAAAAGAGAGAGAGAGAGAGAGAGAGAGAGAGAGAGAGAGAGAGAGAGAGAGAGAGAGAGAGAGAGAGCAAAACTGAGAGAAAGAGAGACAAAATGAGATCATACATGCATGCATGTGTAGACAAGCGAGCAAGTGACAGAGAGAGAGAGTGAGAGAGAGGTAGTACGTGTGTGTATGCGCATGTGTGTTTGTATGTGTATGTGGGTGTGGGTGGGGGTGGGGGTGGGTTCTTTTCTTAAGTAGCCTGCATGTACCCTGTGTTAAACAATCAACTCATGTTGTTGTAGCATTCTTCTGGCTGCTTCTTTACTAACTACCCTCTCTCACCCCACCCACCCCCCTCCCCACCCCACCCACCCCTCTCTTTGCGTGGATCCCTTCCCAGAGCCTACAGTAGATCAGAGAAAGTGGAAAACCCAAACAGGAGTAGATGTAAATGAGGAAACACAGCGGGGAGTAAAGGGAGTGGGGGGTGGGGGGGGGGTGGGGGGCTGACACGCAGCTTGGCTATTGGTCTCCTTGAGGAATCCAAATGACTCTTCACTTTGGCAGTACACCAGAGAACAAAAGGTAAGGTCCATGTCGGTGCCTAATGAGACCATCGCCCTTGACACAGACATCTGTGAAGTACATTCTGAGAGAGAGAGAGAGAGAGAGAGAGAGAGAGAGAGAGAGAGAGAGAGTGTATGTGTGTGTGTGTGTGTGTGTGCGCGCGCGCGCGCGAGAGAGAGAGAGAGAGAGAGAGAGAGAGAGAGAGAGAGAGAGAGAGACAGACAGACAGACAGACAGACAGAGACAATGAGAACAAGGAAGAACGGCGCAAGTAAAAAGTCTGACAAACACAGATGAAAAGGAGGAAGCTCTGGCACCCACACACATGTACGCTGGGAACAGGCAGTGTCCAATCTGCACCGATCAGGCAGCCTTCCAGAAGAAGAGGGCTGGAAGTGTCCCCCCCCCCCCCCCCCCCCCCCCCCCCCCCCAATCCCTCCACTTTTCTACTTCGTTCCAGTGATAGAGTTTATCTACAGATGTCAAAATCCAGCCAGGCACGAAATATACTGTAGCCCCCAGCCATCCCACCATAAAGCTACATCTCCGTTTTGTTCCCGAGTCTATGCCTCAACCCCCCCCCCCCCCCCCCCCCTAACAATTTGTCAACTGATCCATCAGGTCAAAGCCCTCTGCCTCAGACAGCTAATTTACCTGTACACCCCATCCCCAACCCCTACACTCACTGCCCTCCCCTTCCTTCCATCTTCGCTTTGCTCCTTGCTACCACATTCAAGGAGCTTGGTGTTCCACTTGAGACAAGCGACTTACGGTGTAAGCTGGGAAGGGCTGAGGCAGCAACACAGCTAGCTACAGTGTGACTAGGGGAGAGGGAGGATGGGCGCAGAGAAGATATATGAGAGACAGAGAGAGAGAGAGAGAGAGAGAGAGAGAGAGAGAGAGCATATATGTGCATGTATATAACCCAAATAACACCATTTAGTCAAAAACCATTATACAGACCCCCCCCCCCCCCCACCCCCAGCCTGTCTCTCTCTCACTCTCTCTCTCTCACACACACACACAGTCTCCACCTCCACCTCCCTTCCCACACCATTATGACGCACTGAGCAAAATATGTAGTGGATTCTGTTACCAGAGCACACAGGCTTCGTAAGCCGATAATCGACATATTCCCAGGAAAAACTGGGATTATCCTTCAGGAAAACAAGGGTTTTGCTGTTACTCTGAGAATCTGGACTATTTTCATTAGGATAATAATTGGTTTTTCTGTGTTTTCTTTAGGATAATAACTGTTTCCTATGTTACCTAGATGGAAACTGATATTACCGGTATTATTCCTATGGACCACATAGCCATTATCCATATGGAAAACAATGATAATACAAAAAAACAGTTATGATACTTGAAACCACAACTGTTTTCCATGCTTTTGACATGGCAAGCTGTTTTTTTTTTTTCTTTTCTTTCTTGTTAACGAAGTTTTACTCCAGAAATTAACTTTTTCCTTAGGGAAACAACAGTTACTATCCTTAAGAAAATAGGTAAAATATTTGTGATCCACAGGGAAATCAGCTATCATTCTCATGAAAACAGTGAAAGTGTTGTCAAAATAAGGAAAACAGTGGAGATTCAGAGGAAAACAGTTGTGATCCCTAGCATAATATGCAGTCCCTCTTCATTATTTTTCTCTAGGATAATAGCTGCTTTCCTGAAAAAAAGGTACTCATCATTTTTAAATGCAGATATGCTCCCATATTCTGGAACAGGAGCAATGCAATGTGTGTGTGTGTGTGTGTGTGTGTGTGTGTGTGTGTGTGTGTGTGTGTGTGTGGTGGGGAAGGGGTGGGGGAAAGGGGTAGACCAGAGATGTTGCCAGCAAAGAACAGAGAGAGGTGACATGGATATTAACTGATTATAAGACAAAAAACTCATGACTGCTAATCAAAACAGCATTTGCAATGCACTTCCACTTGAGAGGTTTCTCATTGTGTAGAAGCAATCTTTCGCTGTATCCTATACTGAAAATGATTCTTCACACTGGTCTGACACAAGCTCATCAATGTGAGCCCATCATGCACACCTGGGCACACATCACACACCAATATCATTTAAAAAATGAGTAAGCCAGTGGCATGGGTGCACAACATCTGAAGCTCCACTGAAATGACTTTCAGTTGTCCATGCTTTTCGGTTCAATGACTGCACCAAATGAGTAAGGGTGTCTGGTCTACACTGGGTGCAGGGAGCTCCTTGGTATCCTTTCTGTCTGTATGCAAGATTACCTTGAAACAAGCTGGTAGCACTTCCCTTTGTGTTGTCGAATCTTCTGTAGCTTCTACAGGCACAACTCTCATGCCACCCATTCTGGCGCCAACACAGAACGCTCAGTTCAGTCCAACTGCACCCAGAGTATCACTGTCCAGAAGGAATAATCATGAAGTCTCCTCCATGCAGCAGCCCACCTGTGGAGAGACTGCACTGCTGCTGTCACACTTTACAGGTTGTCAGTGATGCCTGTTTGACCCAACATAAGCAGGAGATCACCTTCCAAGCCCCCTACTGACAATTATTGCTCAGTTGTGTTGTGCAAGCATGGGTAAGCATGCCCCCCCTGGGGTTTATCATGATGTCCATTCAAAGACCTTACTGATGAACCTGCCATCGCCAACAACTCTGATGACCTCACAACAGGCATGTCTTGAGTAAGGAGAAACCTAAGGAGAATGTATGCATGTGTATCACATGGTAGCTAGACTATGGAGGTATCATGAAGGCTGGTCACAGAACCTGGATGCACCAGTCATTTCACTTGAATTGTTGCATCCTGATTTAAAACAAACAACTTGTTGCATACATCTGAATTCAACTCCCCCAAAACACATGAAAAAAAAAAAGTTGCAGGTAATCTGTTTTCTTCTCAGCCCCTTTTTTCCCCCCAATTTGGCGGGTACCGCTAACAATCTTTTTACATAACTGTGTGCTTTATGGCCCGGAAATTACAGTAGTTAAAACGCATTTACTGCCAATAACAACAACACTCGGGGGAAGGCAATGACTGAAGTGTGCAAGCTAATGTTCCTTCTTCCAAAACGTGGGCCAGGACTCCAGCGGGACAGGATCAAAAAAAAAAAAAAAAAAAAAAAAAAAAAAAAAAAAAAAAAAAAAAAAAATCTAGCATCCTTAGGATGAGCAGCCTCTGCCCACGCCGCTGACTGACGCCACTGACAGCTGTGCCGAGGTGTCATTATCATGTGTCAAGATAGTTCAGTGGGTTCTTGGGTTCCAGGCGATGGGGAAAAATAGACAGCATTAAGTGTAGAGTGTCATTCACAGTGTTAGCAGAAACCAAATAAAAATACTGTATGATACCATCAGTAATATAATCAAAAGTACAGAGGTTTGCTGGTGATGGACCAAGTGAGCAAATCAGAAAAAAAAATTGCTTGGGGAAACAAGTGACAAAACAAGTGAGTATATTGTTTCATGAAAACATCAACAGAATGGGGAGTTTTAAAAGCGCAACTCTTCACGGGACATCTAAGTACTGTGTTTGCTAACAAAAAAAAATTGGATCAGAGCCAGCCTACTGGCTGCAGCTTTCAAGCTTTGACATGATATAATGTATGATGCCAAAATAAAGGAGCTGCAGGGCTTGCTTTGGTGGTTTTCTTGGGAAGTCCCCAGGGACCCTCACTTGAGAATACCTCCCACTTACACTACAGTCTACTCATGCAACAACAAAATAACAACAACAAAAAAAAAAAAAAAAAAAGGGGGGGGGGGGGGGGTTAATTATTTAAACTAACTCATGAAAGAACATTTTGATTCACATAGCATGTGGTATGACGAAAAATTACTGATGAAGCAAGCTGGAGCTTGGG
>JADBJO010001962.1:155904-213404 GCA_016801955.1 Conus betulinus | reverse complement strand
TGCTTAACCATGAAAGGTGTATTGTTAACCAATGGAGGCACAATTCAATTGGAGATGTCTGAGGCAACCAAATTTAACTCTAACGATTAACATTTTGTTGCCAATAAGAAAGACTTGAGTGTGTGTTTGTGTGTAATGAGATTTATCAGTGTCAGGAGTCATGAACATTATCAGTGTATTAAGTGAGGAATATCATCAGTTTTACAAGTGATGGAAATTACAACTGTTCAAGTGATGAACATTACCATATATATACTCAAGAGACTTTGAACCTTTTGAACTCCTAGACTTTGAACCTTTCAAACTCATGTCGCTGTTGTCATAGGTAATTGTCAAAGCGATGCTCTCCAGACCCCCCACCCCCCCCCCCTCCACCCCCCATATCATCAATATGGTGATGATGATAATAATAACAACGATAACAAACATATCATTGCTTTTCATGGTTCATCGGCCACAGAATATGTGCTAAAATGAGAACAAGTATTCTCCATGTCCTGTGTCAATACATCCTTCTAGCAGACTCATCTTTGAAGACCTTGGCTTGGCTCTTAATCAAATTGAGTGTCAAATGTGTGTGTGTGTGTGTGTGTGTGTGTGTGTGTGTGTGTGTGCATGCACGTGTGTGGACATGTGTGCTTGTGTGTGTGGACAGAGAGAGAGAGAGAAGAGAGAGAGAGAGAGAGAGAGAGAGAGATTTTTTATCTCTTTTACTTAACCAGAGAGAGAGAGAGAGAGAGAGAGAGAGAGAGAGATGCAGGCAACTGAGACACATTTCCCTTCCACTGGCTCATAACTCCAATTATCTGTTACGTAACAATCCCCAATAGTGTAACCACGTCCCAAAAGCGGCAGGAAGCGGACTATCATTCCCATCCTGTCACTGTACCAAACGCATTGCCCCTCCCGGAGACTTGGGTGGTGCCAACGTAAATACGAACAAAGGAGCTTCCTTACACCCCCCCCCCCCCCCCCCCCCCAACCATACACCAGTCTCCTTGGTAACGACTACGTCAACAGACCCCCCCTCCCCCCCTTTTTTTTTCTTTCTCCCCCCCCCCCCCCCCTTCTTGTTTCACTTTGTTTTAACTCGCGCTTTAGCTGCCCCACCTTTCTTCTTACTAAACTTAACACATCTTCGAAACTTCACCGGATCACCAAAGGGATAGGTAAAGGAGCACCAAAATTGTACCCCCACCTATCCGACTGCGAGCAGAGAAAGGTGTATCCCCCCCCCCCCCCCCCCCCCCCCCCCCCCCCCCCCCCCCCCCCCCACCCCCCCCCCCCCCCCATAAGGTTGGTTGTATGCACACGATTGTTTCCTATGGTCTGCAGCCCCGGTCATGCGTCCAATCCTACTTCTACTCCCAACAACAGCTGGCATTGATCGTTGTCTCGATGTTGGCTCGCCATACGTTTTCGTCACAATGGTATCTCCCTCTCTCTCCCCGTCCCAACCTCCACCCGGTCCCCCCGCCCTCCCCCCTTCTTTCTGTCATCCTCCTTTTCCAACTATGCCCGCTGTCCTCGTTTCCGCAGCCCCCCTTCCTCCCTCCATCTTCTCCTTCCTCCCTTACTCTAGCACGCACGCACACACACACACACACGCACACACACACACACACACGAAGGGTTTATTATATTCTCTGTCTACGTTTGGTGATACACCGATTTCCACACTTGTGCAGCGTGCTTCTGTTCTAAATCATCGCACCGTCACTGTCGCAGATGTGTCGGATTTTCGTTAACAACAGGTCTCTCTCTTGCTCATCTGTGTGTGTGTGTGTGTGTGTGTGTGTGTGTGTGTGTGTGTGTGTGTGTGTGTGTGCGTGCGCATGCATGCGTGCATGTGTGTATGTGTGAGCGTGCATGTGTGTGTGCTCACCCATATCTGCACATGCACACTCGTATGATAAAGTATAAGTGCATGCGCGCGCACACGTACATACTTTCCCTATTGTTCAAGTACAGAAACAAAAAAACAAATAAACAACAACAACAACAACAACAACAACAAAGCAAGAAAAAGGAAAAAACCTGCTGCCAATGTAACATCTCATGACAACAACATCCTGTAAGAGACGCAAAAAAAAAGTTTGAAATCTTTCCTGCAGTACAGCTGCAAACGAAATAAACCAAAATAAAGGCAAGAAGCATAAGGGAGAAAATGTTTTAAATTATCAACTGAAGCACAGCCATTCCTTACAACAAAACTCTGTGCACCCTTACTCCTTGGATCTGACCGAGTGCTTGACTTTCCAACATGCATGTAACTGAAGCTTAAAGAGATCAACATTTCTTCATCTAAGATTTCGTGGAGGAAAGCTTTTCAATGAAATTCTTGATGTGTTCTAAGAAGACGTATTTTAAAAGGTTGTGTGAATGAGTTGGCTTTTCTTTCTTTTCTTTTAATGGCTTGTGAGTTGACTTCTTGTGTTTTTTTTTTTTTTTTTTTTTTTTTTAACTTGTGAGTTGACTTCAACATGGTGACAGCCCTGATATGGCCTTTTGTAGCGTTACATTCTCTTTCTCTTTCAAACACTGCTTTTGTCAACAGTCATATGAAGTCAAGTCAACTTTCACCACTTATGAAAATCACATTATAATTTGAAGTTGCAGCACATTTAGTCCTTTGTGTGAGACTATAAACTGAGGTTCCATGTGCTAACACATGCATTACATCTTGTACACAAGTAAAATCCCCTTTACCAAATTTCAGAAGAGAAGGTCAGTTTGGCCGTTGGTATGGACGATACGTTCCACATAGCATGCACGTTGTGTGAGAAATGGAAAGAATGAAGTAAGAAATCTGAATGAATGATACTGATTGAATGACACGGGACACAACTGAATGAAGCGCCAGCTGGCAGCTCTTCAGTTGGCACTATCCTGGTAGGCAGCCCCTTCTGTAAACGAGCGTGGATTGTAAAGCGCTTAGAGCTTGGTCTCTAGCCGAGGATGGCGCTGTCTAAATTCATAATAATTCAGCCACTGTATCTTATCTATTTTCAGTGTCTGACACAAGACACATCAATGGAAACCTTTAAAACCTGCAACATTAACATTCCTAACATGCCTAAGTGTAAAAAAAAGTGCACAAAGAATGCAAATAAAATGATTTTTGGTAAATAAGTCTTTCAGTAAAAGTCACCATTCCACTGCCTTTCAGTGTCACTTTTCACAACAGGACTATAGATTTGGAAAGGTCAATTTTAACATAATAAAAAGCTAGACATGGTCTCCCCCAGTTGGCTTGGCCATGAGCAACTTGAAATGACAAACAAAAACTTTGACACAGCTTGTTATTGAACATGTAGTTCTTTAGTATACAGTACTCCACTATACGGCTGAACATTTTCTCTGTGAATTTAACCCACTGAGTGCGATGAGCCATGACTGGGTCTGTCCAGTACACTGTAGAGAGTGAAGAACCATGATGACAGCTCTGTTCAGGTTTCACAGAAAATGCAGTAAATAGGTGATGACTCTAAACGAAGAAGAGTTCATTGTCAGTAGTATAAACGATGAGTCAGGGATTCAAATCAACAGTGACAAAGCAGTGACCATCATAGGATAGGGATGAATCAATCGGTGAATCTAGTGAGCATCAACCAAGAAAGTGATTTTTTTTTTTTTTTTTTTTTTTTTTTAGGGCATTTCTGTTGCATTTTCTTACTGCAATTTTAACTAAAAGTTGAGAGTAATCATTTTGCCCAGGAATTATTGTTATTCTGACGGCTGTTTTCTTTTCTTTCTTTTTTTTTTGTCTTTGACTGCTCTGTGATATGGGTGGATGAGGTACTGCTGACTTATAAACAAAAGGGTCCAGTGCTTGTCATAACAACGGCTACCAAAAGAAGCCATAGAACTAGAAGATAATTTTCAACAGTTTTGTGCTATTTTCATTTTACATGAAAATTGTGACAGATGGACTATGATTTTATTTCTAAGATTTGGCACAAATTTTACTGTGTGTTTTTATTGAGAAACATATCTTGCTACACACTGGATAAGATTTCAGTATTTTTTCCTCCCATACTTAACATTATTTACACATTCCAAAACTGTATACATTTACCTCTCTACTGTTATAAATTAGAATAAAACTGCATTAAAACAGATAACTTATTGTGATGACTATCTTCCCTCTGACTAGATTCACTTCCAGTGTCTTTTCATGATAAGCGGCACTCTGATATAAGGGTTAACAGCTTAACTGTTCTTGCAGTTAATCAGTATACACCACCTTAAAAGTTAAAACTCGTCAATGACTGAATGAGAGAAATTATGGTGTGACTTTAACCAAGTCTGGGCTGCGTTGAAATTTTTTTTTTTTTTCTGTAGGAATCGACTACAGCTACATGAAAAAAGGATATCTGCAGAAAAGCAGACATATTCAGTGTGTGTGTGTGTGTGTGTGTGTGTGTGTGTGTGTGTGTGTGTGTGTGTGTGTGTGTGCGCGTTTCATGTGTGTGTGTGTGTGTGTGTGGTGTACATGCATGTGTCTGTGTGTACCGCTGTACGTGCATGCACATAGGCACGTGTGTGTATGCATTACAGTTTACACATGTGCACATGCTTGTGAAATGTAACTCTGAGCATAAAGATCCAATTTTCACAAACAAAATGGGATGGGAGGGATGATCACACAGCCAGTGACAAAATGCAGCCAGCCAATCCAATTTCCCAGCAGCCCTATGACAGATGCCCCCATCAAAAATAAACTACACCACTTTTCAACCACTACAACTGCAGATAATGGGAACATGGAAGAACTACAGCTTGGCCTGAAGAAAAACATTTATGAGGGGGGGGGGGGCATAAAATGTGTGAAAAAGAGAGAAAAAAACACACAACTGTCACCAGTTAGCCTGCCAGCTTCCTGGGCAAACAATGAAGTGCGTGTAACTGGAACCGTGTTGTGTTTGCTATCCCGTTAGCTCAAACACAGCTGTGCTCTGAGAAACAGACAGACACTACAACAGTACAAGGGTTGTAGACAACAACAAATTATCCTGCCACTTCTCTGGAAAGTAGGTGTGAAAGTGTTTGAAAGAGCAAACAGTTTCAGAGAAGGGATGGGACTGGATGGGGGTTCTAAGGGATATGTGTGTGCGTGCGTTCTAGTGGGTCAGAGTGGGGGGGGGGGGGGGTGCGTGCGTGCGTGCGTGTGTGTGTGTGTGTGTGTGTGTGGGGGGGGGGGGGGGGGGGGGGCAGACAGCAAGACAGAAACTGAGAGCGAGTGCGAGACACAGAGAGAGAGAGAGAGAGAGAGAGAGAGAGAGAGAGAGAGAGAGTGTGAGAGAGAGATGTTTAATTAAGGTGCTTGGGTGTAGGGCACAAGTGCAGTCAACATAAAATCAAAAACATGTGATGATACATACCAAGGTATTGACTCCCCCCCCCCCCCCCCCCTAAAACTCACCATGTATAATTCATCAGCATACAGATTCTTTGACTTCACCAACACACCTTTTTAACTACATGCACACATATTCTTCAGCAGCGTAACGAACCAGGTTTCAGAAGAAGGACCAAGACAAGAAGTCCTGAGTCCATACTACATATCGTGAGACAGTGACTGAATGAGATCAGGTGTTTGGAGGATCTTATGGCGTCTTTGTGTGCTTATCATGGACATGGAAATCAAGTTTACGGAGGAAACATAATCCTCACTATCTACATTTCAAATCCGTTTCTTTCACAACAACAAAATACCTTTTTGTTAAGTTCTTTTAAGCTATCATAATAAGACTAAAGTGTCAGTACAGTGAAATCTCTCCTCCTTTAAAACCCCCCCTTTTTTTTTTTTTTAAAAAGAAACTTTCAGTCTTTCTTTACAGTAAGTAATCAGATCTATCTCCCACTAACTAGAAAAAAGATATCCTTGCTTTAAACACTTTTCAAGAATTTTTTTTTCCTCAACAGATACTGTAACTCATAGTTTACAGACTCCTTTTTTTTTTTTCAGAACATTTTAGTCTTTCTCTATAGATACTAGATTTACCTCCCAACAAGAGAATACAGACTCTCCAAATCAAGCGTCACCTCCCTTTATCCTTTTCAAGACAAGCCATGCTAACAGCAAGACTGCTGTTCCTGTTGGCATGCCAATGCATGGTGACAGCAATCTTAAAAGAATTCTCACATTTTCCTTTGCACTATTCAATTAATGCAGTCATATAACAGAGATCCTATTTGGGGTCCTAGCTCATGAAAATTTTTTCTCTTTTTCTAACTTTTGTGCCCCATAACACCAACAGAAAGAATATATTTCATTAGGTAAAAGGTTCAGAACAAGGAATATTTGACATGTATGTGTTAGCAGGATAACCAATACATCTCCTCTCCTTAATGACAAAGCAAAAAAAAAAAAAAAAAAAAGCTGATTGAATACTTACATAGAGCAAGATCCTGTTCCAGTTTGTAGGCATGCTGTTCTTGGCGTTCCTTGCGCTGAAAATTAAAAGGAAAAGAAGTTTACAACAATACAAAAGAAATTATATACCACGGTACACAAAACAAGATAAAGACTTCCACATTTCCTGTGACAAAAGGGTGCAAAACAGATTTAGTAAACAGAATGTTTTCCCTGTAACAGTTTTCAGCAAGACTAGCTACACTATTTCAAAGAGAGAGCGAGAGAGAGAGAGTCAGTAAAGGATGGGGGGGGGGAAGGGGGGGGGGGGGGGGGGGGGGGGGGGGGGGGGGGGGGGCACTGTTCTAGATCTAGTTTTATAATAGGCTAACCTTTTCGAACCTTTATAAAGTATATAATAATAGTCTAACCTTTTCAAACCTTTATCAAGAAGGGAAGAAGAAAAATCTAATCCTGAACAAGAAACAGCGACAGCATTTACAATTACATGCAATAAATAACACACAACAGCTAATCTACTGGTGTCCAACAGGCTCCTGCATTTGACTGTGCTAGAGGCACCAGTCATCTCGCTTTATGTGGACACACCTGCATATTAACAATAACATGAGCAAACAAGCTTTTGGCTGAAAGACAGTATCAGATTGTCTATCACACACACACACACACACACACACACACACACACACACACACACACACACTCTCTCTCTCTATATATATATATATATCAAATCAAACTTTAGCAGTCAAAGAGTTCTCTGTAGAACGTGACAGATGATGGGGTTGAACTGATGGAGGGGAAAGAAGGGAGGGACAGGTGAAGGAGGGAGCAGGAACCCTGCTCTCCACAAAGGGTATCAACAGCACTTCAGCTGCAAGTTATACAGTATTTGGTGGCATGGTACACACATTTAAACTTATCAACCATTGTTGTCTGCTTGTCATGAGCGCCAGACATGCTATCATGGTTACCTGGCAACAACTCATTTCATTTTTCTGTAACTTACTTTCTTAAGGAGGTTTCTGCTCATTTTAGTCTTCTACCTTTCATTGGGGTCTGTTTTTGAACCTCTGGCCTTTGAGAATACCCACAGAATCACAGACTGTGGTATATATCCATTTAATGCCAAGAAAGTACTTGTACACAATCAGCGGTGTCTCACTGATTAGTTAATTACTGCAATCAACAGACCTCTGAGTAGGTGATATGAATGATTCTGTATCAACACATGGACTATGAACGACCCAATATAAATATGCTATGCTGCTTGTGAAGATTATAAATATATATATATATATATATATATATATATATACTGTCGTGGCCTTATTTTTTTTTAATTATTTCCCCATTTCTTTCTCTCACAATCAACCCCCACCCCCCCTCCCTTTCTTTTTCTTTTCTACTTTTCACTCTTTGCAAAGTCATGACAGAAGGATTTTTAGCCTGCATTTGTTTCCCCACTACAAAGTAGTTCAACGCACTGGATGGTTGGTCAATGAATCAGGGTAGGATATACATATGTCCACATCAATAAGCATGTTTTCATGTGAGAAAATAAATTTTACCTTCCTCTCTTTTCTTTCATCCCTTGTTTCCACTCTAGTTGGTGGTGGCGTGTCTTTGGGATCCTGAAATGCGAGACAAGAAAAACTTGTGACATACAATGAATAATTTCTCTTCTTTCCCAATACCTGGCTTCATTTGTGCATCAATGATCAAATAAGCATGCTCTGAGAGAGAGAGAGAGAGAGAGAGAGAGAGAGAGAGAGAGAGAGAGAGAGAGAGACTAGAGAGACAGACAGACAGACAGAGGCAGAGACAGGCAGAGAGACAGAGGAGGGGGGCAACCATAAATAAAGACAAAAACAGGGCCTTTCTCTCCCATAACCAGACTTATATCAAAATATAGCTTTTGACAAAAATGAGTAATTTTCCTTCTCTCTCTCAGCACACTAACTTATGTGTATGGGATTTAACACTCCCATTCAACTTGGTGAAAATTAACCTAGAAAGCAAGCATATTTGGTTCCAACTGTTCTCAACATCAACAATGATTGAAAATAATGAAAGCTTTTTGAGCAATTCCAAGATAATAGTACACAACATCGCAAATGTCAGCAGACAGCCATTTAGTGATTCACAAGCCATTCTGCCCTGCACAAACAGTGCATTAAGTGATGCACTCTTGCCCTTTCACTTCAACAATAAACATGATTTCTATTCACCATGAACACCAGCTTTCTTTCACTCTCAAAAACAAACAAAAGAAACAAAAAACAAATCAACACACACACACTATATATATATATATAAAATAGACACAACATACACTGACAGCAAATATTCTGCCAATGAGCATTTAAGAGTTTCACTGAAACTTTTAAACACTAATAATGCGCTATTTGCAGATGTACGGGAAACTAAATTTTTCCAGACATCAAAGCATTAATCATTAATGACTAATGATGAAAATAAAAACAAAAGTTTCTGTAGGCTCTGAAATGGAGCTGACAGCTGTAAGAAATTTCCAGCAGATTCTGCAGAAGAATCTCCAGTCAAATTTGTGACGCATTTTCCTATTTATTAAAGAGGTAAACTATTGTACTGCCATGAAGAAACTGGCGGTTTGCAAACAAAAAAAAAAAAATTAAGACCTGCTATTAGTAAGTTCAAAAAGGATCAAGAACATCGGCATCATTCAGAATACACTGAAACCTGGGCCTCAGCCAGGCTGTGCAACAAACCCACACACCAGAAACACTGGCAAACTTCATCAAAGTCCCAGACCGCCAACTTCTCTAGACCCTAGACCCTAGACCCGACAAGAGAAGAAAAAAATCACTTCCACATGTTCCTTGTCATAAACCATCAACCGAACCATTTCCTAAGCGCACCACAGAACACTCTAGTTTCTCTTTTTTCTCCCTCTCCCCCCTCCCCGGCAATGACTGAGGGCTTCACAGTACACTGAGTGTCTCTGATTCCCTGATACATTACTCTGACTGCCACTGGTGCCAGGGCAGGCTGGGGACTCCCCACGTGTCTCATTCCTGTCAAGAGCAACTGTAATCAGGGATGCCTCTCCTTGCCAGGGAGAGGTAGTTCCATGTCAGAGGCAATTTTCCCGTCTAGTCTTGCCCCTGCCATCACTGTACTGTTCTGTCACACAGCAGTCAACTGCTCCATGGCGGGATACACCAGCAAAACTATATACACTCAGCTTCTCCTGTCCTGGCAGCAGGCAGCTCTTGTTTGGACACCAAGTCTGAGATGAAGTGAAAATGTTTCTCTGTGCAGCTACAGAACTAAGTACAGTGGTGAAATACTACAGGAATTTCTGAATCAGTGAATGGCAGCAGTGAAATTCCATAAAAAACAACTACCCAATGCCCATGTGTGAAAGCTCACAACTTGAGTTAGGTACTTGGAAGTGGTCAACAACAGTCTTTGAAACTGTTGATACCACACTGTCAAAACCACATTCGTCACCGAGTGACCACCAGACACAATCATGGAAGGCTTGAGCAGCACAGCAATAGTGTGTTTCTTTACCATGAATTAGGAGGCCCACATGTGGTGGAAAAGAACATTTTTTTCTGTCACTAATCAATCTATTTTCAAAGTTACCAACATACTTTTTTGAACTGAGGTTCGATGTGCTTGCTAGATGTCTTACTTAATTTCAGCTCTATCAGACTATGTAAACATGAATCCAAGGAGTTCAATTTACAAACCACCAGGCAAGGTTAAGGTAGGTACTTGTTAATAAATCATTTATACTGACAACTGAGATAATGTTAATTTGTACCATACAGCAGTGTAAACAAAAATTACACATGCAATGCTACTGTTTGATTGTTGATTTTGCTTCATGTTTTTTTAAGCCCAGCTATTCACTGATGCATTTTAGTTTTGTCACTTTTGACAATGCAGATCAGATAATTCTGGCTGGACTGTGTACCTCTTCCTCTATTTAGAACAATAGCACATTAGCAGTGATATGTGCATACATGCATACATACAAGTAATGAAATATCATATGCCTGATGCCAAAGAATCCAGATTAACTAAACCTCCTACACAAATTTAAAAATTCTTACTCTGTATTAAAATGTTTAGTTTTGTTATTGAAAGATAAAAAAGAGAGAGAGAGAGAGAGAGAGAGAGAGAGAGAGAGAGAGAGAGAGACAGACAGACAGAGATGAACAATCTGAAAGGGTGTCTATATTATGTAACACTTACTGATCACATCACTCAGTAAAATCATAAATGATTTCATAGTTTCTACTGACCTTCCCACATCATCCTCTTCCTCTACATCACTAAAAGGCTACCCCTACTCATAAGTCTTCGTTTTTTTCATACAGTAAAGGTGGTCAACTGATCCTCATGCTGTAACTAAATGTGGACAAAGCAAGACAGTTACTTGCACTGTAAACGCTAGGCTGTGGATTTGGGAGATGGCAGGACATACATGTTTTTTTTTCTCCCAATATACACTGAGAAGTGGCATGGATAAGAAAAAAAACAACTCATTCACACAACCCTTTACAATACACCTTCTAAAAACAGATAAGAGTTTGTTTTTTTTTAATCTTTTTTCTGTAAAATCTCAGATGAAAAATAAATCTATCTCAGGAATTAAAAGATCACATCAAGTGGGACAACTCAGATCTCTGAACAAGGTTTTCATGGAGTCCTCTGTAAAGTGTATTTGTGTCACATCATGCAAGTCCCCACCACTCTAATCTAGTCTAAAATAATATTTGCTGTGTATGAGTGGTACATGACATGGAATCAAAGAAAATGAGGATGTTAGAGTCATGGCAGTTTTGGACTTTATGGCTAAACATGGATGCATTTTGACCTCTTGGGTCTTCTTCAGGCTAAAATAAACATTTAGGACAATGAAAACTAAGAACAAGCAGCCACTTATCTTCTCATATTTGACATAAAATGGGTGTTGAATGAAATCAAGGTCATTGAAAGGGACCATAGGACCATATGAGAAGATAAATGGTTGCTCGTTCTTCGTTTTCAATGTCCTATACGTTGTATGTTTTTGCCTGAAGAAGATCCAGGAGGTCGAAATACATCATGTTTTGTCCTGTAATCTGTATTGTCTTGCAGAACTTATAATCTTTCTTTTTAAAATTTGCTTCAATTTCGCCTTCAGTCGCTGCGCTTTGAAACAAACTCTCCAAATAACGTTGGCTCTGTATAGAGGACAAGGGATAGAGGGGTCAGTCTCCAGAGTTGTGCCCCACTTGCCCCTTACTTAATTAATATTAGCATTGCATTAGAAATGTGTTTGATGCTAAAACCTTCTGATTTTGATAAGAAAATGGCAACCTGGAGTGTGACATTGTTTTGCCTGTCACAAATAGTCATTAAATGTGTACAAAAGAAACATGCAAATGATTAAGAAAAAGGTTTACATCATTGCTTTTTAATTGTTTTTAACTGTCTTTGACATTAAAATATCAGTTGACTTGGTTTCTATTAGACATTAGCGGAAAAAAAAAAAATCACTGTCCAATGTAACTTTCGTTACCGGTGTTAACTCCTGTGTTCTGGACGACGACTGTACCAAACGCGGATGAATATAGCACTACTTTTATGGGTACAGACTGGAGGCAGAATCTGATGTTGTGATAGTTATGAACTTTTTAAAAATTGAAACTGACTTGACTTCAAAATGGATTTGAATAAATTGATCAAACATGGTTTCCGGAATTCTATGTTACGTTGGACCATGCAAATCAGTCGAGTGTGAAAAAAAAAAATCAAAAGATTTGGAACCATTTCATTCTATTCATGCACACAAATGTGGTGGAAGCGTCTATATGCATATTTCAGCCATGTGTCCATTGTGAATCAAACAGGCGGCCGGTTCAAAGCTGTGGTTACCGAAAATCCCGAACAGTTACGTTGGACCGTATTGTAGCAGAGGTGCACTTGCACCTTCTTTTTTCCTTGTACATCGGTTGTTCGTATGCATTGAATTATTCAAACCACTTCACTGAAGATTAAACTTAACATTAGTTATGTTTTGGGGGTCTTTTTTGCTTGTTTGGGGTTGTAGTGTCCCATGATTGCGGTCTGATGATTTCGGTTTCCTTGTTACATTGGACAGTAACAATTGAAAGTGCTAAAATATTTACAAAATATATCAACTGTTTAGCTTTATATTTTTGTATCATGAATGTTTATCATTTAGTAACAGTAAAGTCAGAGATCTGTCCATTTCCCAACAAAAAAAGCTGTTGTAGATTCTGATTGCATTTTTTTTTTTTCTGCGTTACACTGGACAAAAAAACGGCGGTTTCCTGGTTACACTGGACATTAACAGTTAAAAGCGCTTAAATATTTACAAAATATCAACTGTTAGCTGTTATATTTTTGTATCATGAATGTCTTATCATTTAGAAATATAGTAAAATCAGAGATTTGTCCAATTTCCCAAATAAAAAAGCTGTTGTAGGTTCTGATACTATTTTTTGGTTCCTGCGTTACACTGGACACAAAAAAAATTGTAATAGGGCAGAAATATTTCAAAAGTGGAGAAATCAGTTTCTGTCTGCAAGTTTTAACCAAGTCCAAGATCACTGCTGCCCAAAATAAGGAAAGTTAGCTGAAAATTGGTTTTAGAGTAAATGTCATAGAGGGAAAAAAAAACACATTTTTTTTTGTATTTTTTTGACACAATTTACTTATAAATTATTCGTCAAAATTATGTACTGAAACAGTTGTGTTGCATTTATTTGGGTGCTCATTACTGTTTTCATGATGAATAAATGTCTGTAGTGCTCTCACCTTCTTTGTTTGGTTTCAATTTGTGAAGTGTTTAGTTACCATGTTACATTGGACACACAAAGTGTGTGAGTGATTTTAACAGGAGAACAAAGACAAAAACATCCATGCTGTTAAATATTAATACAAAACTTGATTATTCAGACCTCAAACTATGCAAAAAGTGTGTAAAAAGCATGCATTCTTGGGATTTTTCACTTTTGTGGTCTGTGTCACATTATTGGTACACAACTCTGGAGACTGACCCAGAGGTGCCGTTTTCACACTGATGCCAATGTGGTATCAAAGATCAGCCTGAAATTTTTTTTTTTGAAGAATTTCTAAATGTTAGTACTCCTTAAAATCTAAGGTGAGATTTACATTACCCTTTATAATAATATCCGGGTAAAGGTGAGCCCGCTTCTTATGACTTACTGCATTGAACCAGGAGCCCCGACTGTGCTCAGAAGATCAGGGTGGCTATCAGTATCACTCAGATGTACAATGCAGATGATGTTGGTGGCTATCACTGTATCAGAGTGGTACGAGATGTACTATGTACAAGATGTTGGTGGCTCTAAACAAGACTTTCACATGGTTATGGAATTGTTTTAAATGTTTGTGATCATGATCATTGTTTCCACTGATAGTGACAGTTATCACTGTGTGTGTGTGTGTGTGTGTGTGTGTGTGTGTGTGTGTGTGTGTGTGTGTGTGTGTGTGTGTGTGTGTGTGTGTGTGTGCATACATTCATGTGTGTTTAAAGAAAAGCTGCAGTACCTGCAGATGTACACATGTTATTTAAGCTAATTGCACTTTTTTGGTACCATTTTGTCTGTTATGAGTGTTTTCCCCTTAAACAATCTATACCTGAGTACTTCAGTCTTCCGCTGATTCTGCTGTATCAGTTCTCAACCACTATTTCTGTGTATGCATTTGTGTGCCTCTTTTTTTTCTTTGTTTTTTTTGTTTTTCCCTCTTTTGTTTCACTTTGTTTTGTTTTTCCCTGCAATGAAAAGAAAGTGGATCAGGAGAAAATTGAAGGTCAGTCATGTGACTGGAAGTGGAAACACCCCCCCCCCCCCCCCCCCTCCCCTCCAATGACCTTTACTCTATTAAGTGCATAAAAAGCATTCACACTTTTGCACATAACAGAAAAACAAAATTGCAATTTTGTACAATTTGACCAAAGCTTGTTTGAACAGCCTCCATGCCACTCAACCCGTTTCATTAGCGCAAGCAAAAAATCATTTTTTAAAAACAACTTGTGTACCACTTTGACTTCTCCAAGTCTTAAAATCTGTCACAGGGAGCTACATATAACCTGAACACGGCAAATAATGCCCATTCTTAACTCTGGGATGTTCTCTTTCTCTATGTCAATCCTAGGGCTAGCTCAAAGTGTGACAATGACAATCGATTGATATTGCAGTTTCTTCTCTTCTGATTCATCTTACTTTGTTCTTCATTGTTACAATTAAGCCATTCTGTGCAACAACCCTAAATTGTAGACACATATGACTGTTGTGTTTCAGCCAAAAGACATTGATGCAGTTCAGTCTCAACGCCGGGAAAGAATCCAAGCAGCTCGGAGAATAAAGAGGAGCAAGTCTTCACAGTCGCAGTCCTACAGTCAACGCAGCTTCTCCATCGATTCAAAACATGATAACGAAACACCTAGCTGCCTGCCCAACTGCTTCCGCACCCAAGAGCAGCACAACTGCGACAACTTCTATCGCTCACGAAATGATGCCTCTGTATCAGACTTTCCATCAGCAGACTCAAATCCACCTTCATATGAGGGAATGCATCGAAGGGGTGAAGTGTCGTCCCGACCTCCATCCTCCAACACAAAAGCCCCGCAGAGAACAATGCCGAAAACCAAGAAGAAAGAGCACAGCAGTTCAGTCAGCAGACTGCAAGGTATTCTGCTGCCTTACTTTTTTCTCTTGCAAAGCTTCAGACCACTAGTGCACCTACACCTTCAGCACAAACAATTTTGAAATGATGCATGATACTTCCACATGTATGCACCTATTGAAGGCAGACTGATCAGATCATGTCAGACCACTGTGCCAAGTCACTGGCAGCATCAAACACAATCTGAGATCATCAGCTACAAATGATAATCCTTTTAACTTTCTAACTTAGTAACTACCAACTTTTTTTTTCATTGCTTAACATGTCTGTCAGTGTTACTAGCTTTACTTTCAAAACCTACAAATTTTAAAGACAGTTACTGAATTCCTTATCAACTCGCCCCCACTCCCCCCCCCCCCCCCCCCCCCATTTCTATTTTTAAAACATCTAGATGCCATAGCAATTTTTTTCATAAAAATGTACAAATAGATATATAGTTTGCTGTGAATCACTGAATGTATCTGTTTCTGAGTCATTTATGTTCATACTGACTGTTATGTGGTCACTTACCCCTTTCAAGAAAATGTGAAATCAATCCCTTACAATACTAAACAATGAAGTTTGAAGAGACTGCTGAGTGCATCTGTATATTTTTTCCTACCGACATCATTGCTGATTCAGTGGAACCTGGGCCACTAAATTGTCCTCAGTCATGTTAGATGGACCAATCATTCATTGTAACACTCAACACCATTCTTTTTTTTTAATTTTTTTTTTGTTTTCTTTTAAAAAGATATGAATGGAACCAGGTTCAAAATGTAGTTCTAAACCAGTGCCATCTTCAAACACACTGGCATGCCCTAAAATTTCAGCTAGTTAACGCTTTTAAAATACCCAGTTTTGGAAACCAAATTATGCAATGTCAATCAATAGGGATGGATTTGAATAAGTCGGTTTATAAGTAGTGTAATACATGGCAAACTGGTGGAATGGGGCAAGGGGGTAGGGAAGGTAACACTAACAGTAGTTTGACCGACTGAAGGTTAATAAACCCAATGTGTCACACACACACACACACACACACACACACACACACACACACACACACACACACACACACACACAAAATTCTGACTGGCCAGTAGTTGCTTTAGGCTTTTTAGTTTATTAACTACAGATACATTCTAACAATAACAGAATCACTATAGTATCAGCATAATATCTTGACACTCTTGATGTACACTGGTTGCTCTACATTCACACTGGAGAGCAGAACTCACATGCTTAACAGCTTAAGATCACAGTAAGTACATTTAAATTTCATGTTAATCTTTCACCATTTCATTACAAGTCTCTGTTGTATTACTATTAGTAAACTAAACAAAGCACTTTACATTCAATGCGGGGAAGAAAAGATGCTACCACTTATTTTCTATAAATTTGTGTGCAATAGGTGCTTTATGAGAGAGAGAGAGAGAGAGAGAGAGAGAGAGAGAGAGAGAGACAGATGCATGCCTGTGTGTGTGTGTGTGTGTGTGTGTGTGTGTGTGTGTGGTGTGTGTGTGTGTGTGTGTTTGTATGTAATCAGCTTTCGCAACTCATCCTTATCATCAGTTATTATGTGCAAGTATATGATATATAATTATCATATGTGAATGATACACAATTTACCTTTTAAGTTCTTCTTACGTTTTTCCCAAATTCATATTTACAATATTATATACCAAGACAATGGGCATCACTGTTGCCAGTGTTGGTGTCTACAATGTGTGTTAAATGCCAACAGATGCAAACAAAGTATATATTCAATGCATAAAGGGGAGAGAGAGAGAGAGAGAGAGAGAGAGAGAGAGAGAGAGAGAGAGAGACTTGTGTTTACTATTTTTTGTAACCGACCCCTAATTTTTTTCATAAATGACTGTTAATATAAACATAAATGTTAAAAAAAAATTTGAAGGTAACTTATTATGAACTTGATCATTCCTCAGTAAGCCACGGAGACCTGAATGGAGTAGTAATTTTTCTGTTATCTCACTCAATTAGTATTAAATAGTATTGAAGGCTAACAATAAGGGTGAGGGTGGTAAGGTGGGGGGTGAAATCTAGACTGCTGCAACTCATGCAAGCGCAATGTGAAAAAATGAACTCTGTGTGTGTTTACATCTTCCTTTTCACACTAATCTATAGAATCCTAAAACTAAAAAAACTTAAATTAAGGTAAAAAGAAAAAAAAAAAAAAAAACTACTGAAAAAAAAAAGTCAGTCAGCATAGCACAGGTAGCATCTGCTGTATTGTTTTAGCAGATGGCTCAAATTACATAAGATCTTAGACTCTTGTGTACTTCACAAGAATGCCCTCATCAGAAAAATACAACAATCTAAAACAGATTGACAAAAGTTGACCAACTGGTCCTGGTGGGACCGAAATAAAAGTGGATCACTTGTCTCATTGTTTGTTTGTTTTTCTTTTGTTATACAGACCGCATGTGCATCGCTTTGAAAGAGATTTTGAAACTTGTACATGAGTGAGCAACTCAGCAAGGGTGAGAGGAAGAAATGGAGGTGAAAAAAGGTTCAGGCAGATTTCTTGCTTTTCATGTGTGGAAGTGTTAATTTGACAAAAATACCCTGACACAAAATTCAGCACTATGCATTAAAGAGTGTTGGCTAAATGCATGCCACTTTTTTTTTTTTCTTTTTTTTTTGGTCAGTCATCAAAAAAGTTTAAGTTGACCCACCAACCCTTATCTTTTCTTTTTTTTCTTAAGAAGCTATGTTAATGTAACCATAACTATTCTTCTTTTTGGCCTAAATGGTCACTGTGTGGTTATTGTTCATTTTATACTAAAGTTACATATTCCATATATCTCTTTTTTCATCTGTTTAAGGTTAAACTGACCTTTTCTTTTCTAAACCTTTTTTTCCCTTTTTTTGGCTGTTGTCATACTAACCAAACTAAGCAAGATCATGATTTCTATTAATTCTAATTACAAGTCTTGGTCATGTTGTTGCCATCACAACAATGCTGTAATATAAGGTGTAAGCTAATGCTGAAAACTGAAAGAAAAAAGCTTTTAAAAACAAACAACAACAAAAAAACAAACAAAATTAAGCATGCTGAAATCACTCACTGATAATACATATTACCCACCAGCTAAGCAGCCAGTGATGCAGTACAACAGCTAAAACATGTGACATTTGGCATCTACCTGATCTCGGTATTTCATCTTGTGACACAGTGATAAATTTGGGCGTCAACCTCTGAGCAAAAAAACTTGTTTCCAAATTTTCTGTGAGTAACAAAAATGTTTTGGGGGCCACACTTTATTACGATTAGAAAACGTACAGAAACACACACGCACGTACGCACGCACGCACGTGCGCGCGCACACACACACACACACACACACACACACACGAGCGTGCCGTGACTGGTTGAGTGGTTTACACATAAACAGACAAGACAGAGAAACTCAGAAAGAGAATGACACAGAAATAGATAAGAATAGTAGAGCTTATGAACACTCTACTTTATACTAAACATTATTCATTCAGATTGTGTTCCATTGTTAGCTAAGCGTTATCAACTAAAGTGAATACATGTGAGCACCTACAACTAAAGTTTATGAGTGCCTACAGTATCTGGATTTTAAAAGTGAAACTTGATGTTACGAAAGATGTCCTCTTTGATTATTATTATCACAGAATTTCCACTACATGAGCCATTTCTGCCAATGTTGAAATATTCAACTGCTGCTTTAACATATTCCAGTTTCTAATGCTATGCATGATCATTGGAAACCTGGTGACAAGGAAGAGGCGTGTGATGAATATTCGAGGAATCTTTGATGAAACTATGTAGGTTGGTCAATCTTGCACAGTGCACAACACATTTTTTTAGGTCCATAACAGGGCCACTTTAATTGTCTGAACTGCTCATGTACCATTGAATTTGACTACTCAATGTTTATTCCATTCAGTGAACTGTCACTAGCAAGCTGCAGCTGAACTGTCAATTTTGATTCTGAAAAGCTGAAATTTTATAAGCAATATGGTTTGCACAGCTTTTCACGCTTGGCCAAATCATATGATCTTATGGTACAATCATAGACTGGGTGGTCGGTTTTGATGACTCTTACTAGTTTTCAGTACGATACGTCGATAGTAGAGAATAGTTCCCAACACAACAGGAAGTTGTTCACTGTATTCAGAACATTCCAAAACGTGATGAAAGTTATGTCTGTATCGACTTCAGTAACTGATTTGATAAAAGTGCTTAAATTGTATGATGGACTGCTGAGACTGTCAGAGTTATTTATATATTATTCAATATTCATTGTGTCACTGTACATTTGATATGTGTTCCAGTGACATACTGGCCTCAATTTCATACATCAGATGGGAATTTTATCCATCAAATGCACAGCTGTGCTGAAGAATTATAACTGAGGTTACATTTCTCAGACTGTCCTTGCTTCTTTGCGATTGGCATTTTACATTGAAACAACACTAACTGTGTCGTGTAACACAGGCCTAAAGCAACCTCTCTCTTGACCTTTTGATGCCTGGGGAATTGTCCACCTTTGGTATTCTTAATGCCAGGGTTATTACTATTAAATCCATCTGCTATATAAAACATACTCACAAAAAAAGCAAAATAATTTAAAACAAACAAAACAAAAAACAAAACAGCATATTTGCGAGCTGTCTTAAGAGAGTTTGTGATATCAATGGGAACCATGTTATTCCTACTAATACTATGTTGTGCTTTATGACTTCTGCAACTGAAATAAAACCTTAAGTCACCTTCCCTTCTCAATTGCTCCAATCTTGAACCAGTCCAATAAAAACATAGACATCTACTAAAAATGTTAGTCAACAGTCAATTAGCTTTCTTTATCTATGAAAAAAAAAAAGTTAGAACTGCATACTTTTAGCGTGAATAAGTTGAAAGCTTAAATGAGAGTTGTGAACAAATAATCACTGGCTTACACTAGTTACAGTACTAGTTAAACTTGAAGCCAACACTCGATCAAGCCTCTTTTTTCTTTTTTTCTTTTTTTTTTATGAGGGGTTGCAGTACTCAATTATTAAAAGGATCTGAACAGCTCTGGAGCAGAATTTTTAAAACACTGATCAGTCACGTATTCCATTTAAGTCAATAAACAATAAGCTGTCTGATAAAACATTCCTATCTTTAGCTTTTAGCTTCTAACAATTTGGTGAGTGTTACCATAAGTTGTTCCACTAATTTCACCTACTAAAGGATACAGACCAGTGATACCAAACAAGTCAGAACTGCTAAATTAACAGATGAAGACATCAAGGATTTAAACTAAAACAAAAATTCAAGACTTCCTCCCTCTGTTTATTGGCCAATTCATCAGGAACTGAACATCTTTGGGCTATTTCTATTTACTGCAATTCATGGTTCACTGTCTCTCTGTATGTCACGTGTGTTACTGGGTAAAAGTACTGACATGGACAACCCTGAACCGACATCATCATCTTCTTCTTCCTCCTCAAATACTGGTTCACTCAAAAAACGAATAGGTCACCAGCGTGCATGTTAAAAGAAAAATAAAATGAAATAAAATAAAAAATAAAGTGCGACTCAGCCTGTTGGCCCCTGTGTTAGAATTCCAGCCATAACGAACGACAAAAAGTCCACTTTAGTCACTGGATTAATTTATTCAGTCACAATAACAGTAGATAATCCATTTATGCAGAACACAAGAGGAAGAAGAAAAACAGCAGTTACTGTCAAGACGACGTGGCTATCTCAAAGTGCACATCATATATACGTCATAAATAAATAATCAAAACTATGACGTAACATTAATCTGACATAAGCTGTTCGATTACATTCAACACCCCCACTTAATCGATACAACTTAAAGTCCTAATATGTCTACACCATCAACATTTAGTCCATGCATGGTTTCAGCAATCAATAAGGCATAGTCCATGGTTTCCAGCAATAAGGCATAGTCCATGGTTTCCAACAATAAGGCACAGTCATGTCACACCCTATCCAATCATTGTCTTTATTTAACCAAACAGAAAAGATCTGAATTTCAACAACTGAGTTTTCAATGATGGCTTGGTCATATATCAGCAATCATGTTTTCAGTTGGACAATACTTGAGAACGACTTTGCCACGCTTGACCTCATTTCTAATGAAATGGTATTTGATGTCAATGTGCTTCGATCTTTGCCTATTCACTGGGTTGTGTGCAAGAACAATAGCTCCTTGGTTGTCTTCATTGATCAAAGACCCTTGACCTTGACCTTGGTTAATACCCATGTCCTTCAGAAACAGATTCAGGTACAAACTTTCTTGTACTGCTAATGCTAAAGCAATATACTCAGCTTCGCAAGTAGACAATGCAACAACGGGTTGCTTCTTCGATTTCCAAGAAATCGGTGGACCGTTTTCATTCAGGGAGAAACAATACCCCGAAGTACTGCGCCTATCATCAGCATTAGACGCCCAATCCGCATCACTGTATCCTATGAGTTTTAACCCTGTGGTACTTTTCTTGTAACACAACTCATAGTTTATTGTGCCTTTGAGATATCGCAACACATGCTTGGCTGCGACCCAGTGACCTTGAAGTGGATTAGAGAGATGCTGGGATAACATGGTAATCACCCAGCAGATATCTGGCCTTGTTGCAATCATGACATAGATCAGGCACCCTACAATTTCACGATATTTGCGGTGATCAACAGGTTCAGTGTTTTTCGTACTCCATCTTCTGTTCTGATGGGGTACCCCTAGGTTTTACATTCAGACATGTCATATCTTTCAAGCAGTTTTTGAATGTAACGCCTTTGGTGCATCTTAACACATCCATCCTTTTGCTCAAAATCAATGCCTAGGAAATACGACAACTTTCCCATGTCTTTCATTTTGAACCTATCAGAGAACATTTTCTTCGTTTTGCACAAGAGGTCATTATTGTTTGCACCAACAATAATATCATCAACCCACACAAGAATGACAGTCATGCCATCGTCTGTCTGTTTTGTGTACACACAATTATCAGAGGGACTTTGAACGAACTCATTTTCAGCCAGAAAATTTGTGCAGCAACTGGTTCCAATTCCTACCTGATTGCTTTAACCCGTACAAGGATTTTTTCAATTTGTACACAAGTTTTTCACCTTTTTGACCTTTGACTTCATAACCTTCAGATTGCTCCATGTAAATTTCACAATCAATGTCAGCATTGAGGTAGCAGTTTTGACATCCATCTGATGTAAAATCAAATCGTTTTCAGCCGCAATTTGCATCAGAGTACGTACTGAAGTCATATTAGCAGCAGTAGGTGCAAAGGTATCAGTATAATCAACGCCTTCTTTCTGACTGAAACCTTTTGCGACATACCTAGCTTTGTAGGACTTTGAACCAGTCGCATTCTCTTTGATTGATTGTGTAAACCCATTTTCCCCCCACTGTTTGCCTACCCTCCGGAAGAGCTGTCAGAGTGTAAGTGTTATTTTCCTTCAAAGAGTTCATTTCATCATCCATTGCCTGTTTCCAGCAATGAGAATCCTCTGAGCCCACTGCTTCCTGATAAACTCTTTGGAAATGAGGACATCTTATAACAATAATCCACGTTTGTCATAACTTGATCATCATCATCATCATCAAACTGCGTTTCATAATCTTTCAAGTGGTTAGGGGGGTTTCTCTGCCTTCTCGGATACCTGTGACTTGACCTTCTTTAACCAAGGTTCATTTTTAGGCACATTACATAGAGCATTTCTGTGACCTTGACCTACAGTACACTCTGACTGCTCTTCAGGTATGGGTTGACTGACAGAAGGAGGTCTCATCATCATCATCACACCACCATCATCTAAAGAGTTCTCTGTCTGTGTACCCTGGTCATTCACATCGACTCTGTCTGGCTTATCTGACACAAAATGCACAACACGACATTTCATCACTTTGCCACTTTCAGGGTAATACACAAGGTATGCAGGACTGTAACCATCATATCCTACAAAGATACCCTTAGTGCATCGTGAATCAAGTTTGCGCTTGAGCTGGGAATATGCATAGCACTCTGTTCCAAAAATTCTCATGTTTGAGATGTTTGGTTTTCGACCAGTCAAACCTTGGTATGGAGTTTGGTTTATCCTTGCATTGTAACATCGGTTACGATTGTACACAGCAGTGTGCACAGCATATGGCCACATCTCTTTTGGAAGGTTCTTTTGAATCAGCATGCATCTTCCCAACTCAAAAATAGTGCGCCATTTCCTCTCAGCTGTCCCGTTATGTGTGTGGGGAGTAAGGAGCTGAGGTTTCATGCCTTATCTGATTTTTCCTGAGGATTTCTTTAAACTCCCTTGAGGTAAACTCAGAACCGTTATCAGATCTAATGGTTTTCACCTTGCCAAAAGGTGCAGAATCAGCCAGAAACTTTTCTGTGGCTTTGATCGTTTCACTTTTGCATGTCATGAAATACACAAATGACGCATCAGAATAATCATCTGTGAATGTGATGGCATACTTGAAACCTTCATGGGATGCTGGTGTGACCGGTCCAGCAAGATCAGTGTGCACTAACTTTAGAGGACAAGTTGCACGAGTGCGTGTTGTTTTGCTGATGTTGTTTGTCATTTTGCCCATGACACATGTTCCACAATCATGCTTACCCTTGCCTGTAATTTTCATGCCATCAACAACACCTTCTAGCTTCACACATCAGAAAAATACAGTGACCTAGAGTTTGATGCCAGACATTCAAATCCTGTGTTAAACTAACATTATCAACATCACATTCCTCTGAGACAGTCTTGAGGTAACAAATCTACCTTGCTTTTCGATTTTGAATTTGGCTTCACCTTCATACACACAAGACTTGCTGTTTCAGGTTCAAATATCACACTCGCACCTTTGTTTGTCGCTGCCTGAACAGAGAATATGTTCTGTGGAAAAGTAGGTACATACAATGCATCATTCAGAGTAAGACTGACTAGATTTCCACTGACATCTTTGACAGTTACATGTGCGGTACCTCTTTGCTTTGCTAGATTGTTTTTGCTTTCACCATTCGCAAGCTCGATGAATGGTCCTCTGGTTTGAAAGAATTTTCAAACGAGCTGAACAAAGTCTTGTCATTGAGTAGATGGCTTGTAGCACCACAATCAACTAGTAACTTGGTAGGTTTTCTTATCTCCTGTCTGCTCCCTTCGTTCATCTTGAAGAGAAAAGAATGTTCTGGATCTGGATCAGTGGAGTCAGGATTGTCGCTCACAGTGTTGGCTCCCTCCTTTACCCCTTCACCGCTAGTCTTGCTTTTATGACGGCAAGCTTGGTCGGTGTGTGATGCATTTTTGCAATGACTACACCACATTTTCTTCTTCTTGCAATCACGTTGAAGATGTCCATAAGTTCCACATTTGAAGCATTGACGTAATTCACGATTGCTGTCAGACGATTTGTGCTTCATTTTCAGAAGTGAATCTTCACCCATGGCTGCTGACACTCGAGACTTCTCTGTCTCCTCAAAGCTGCGGAGAGAAACTTTAAATTTGCTGAAAGTCATTTTCTCTTGGGACTGAGTGACAACAGTGACAAATGACTGGAACGATTCTGGTAGCCCCTTCAGAACCATCGCTATTAACAAACTATCACTCACTGTCTCTCCAGCGCTTCTCAGGGCGATTGCAGCTGCTTCTGCACGGATGATGTAATCTGTCACTGTCTCTGATGGTTTCATCTGCAGGCTTGTCAGTTCTGTGTAAAGACTGATAATTCTCGGTGTAGACGAGCCTGCATAATGCTGCCGAAGAATTCTCAGAGCTTTTCTTCTCCATCGTCTGCTGCATCATGCATTACAAGTGACAAACTCTTGTCGTCTATGAGCTGAACAAGTTCAGCAAAAGCTTCTTCATTTTTATCTACATCAATTTTTTCACCATCGTCTGCCCGGATCACATCTTTTAGCTTACGAGTTTCATATAAGCTAAGAATTTCACCTCCCAGTGATCATAATGTCTCTCGTCGCCGTCGAAAAACAGTTTTGCCTCGTGTACTGGGCCCATAACCTGTTAGAATTCCAGCCATAACGAACGACAAAAGTCCACTTTAGTCACTGGATTAATTTATTCAGTCACAATAACAGTAGATAATCCATTTATGCAGAACACAAGAGGAAGAAGAAAAAACAGCAGTTACTGTCAAGACGACGTGGCTATCTCAAAGTGCACATCATATATACGTCATAAATAAATAATCAAAACTATGACGTAACATTAATCTGACATAAACTGTTCGATTACATTCGACACCCTGGAGCGAAATTTGGCAACAAGGAGTCGCACACAATATTAAAAAAGTTAAAAGCAATGGCCAGATTCAGGCCCAGATAACGATAAAATAGCTAGGCTGGTTAAAATACAAAAATCAGACAATATGCAGATCTATATCTAGAGCTCAGTCTGTGGTATCATAAGCTTCAAAAGTATGTACAGGCAGAGGCAGAGGGTGGGTGAGGTAGTGTCTTCATTCTGATGCCCAATTAATTTTCAGTGCAGTTAAAAAAAAAATCATATTAAAGAAAAAAAAAAAAAGTAAGCACTACGTAACCGACAGCAAACATTTTCATCGACTATGTTTACAGCGTTGCACAGAACCGATTAAAAAAGCTATAGCAAATAAGAAACTACTTGAAAAAGCATTATTTGATCCACTTACCTCAAAGTTATTTAGAAAACTACTACTCAATCCAATATATGGCGGTCTTTTCTTCTCGTGCGGCAATTTATCGTAAGGTGGTAAATACGGCAATGGCTCGCGCGCAGCGAAAAGAGCCAACAAGTTAGGCGGCAGATACTGTGTCATTGTTCACATTTATAAATTCACACACGATTTTCACATCAAGTTTAAGCTGTTAATCCAGAAAACAGGAGAAAACAATCACACGTTCTTCGTACGCCGCTTTGTGATTCCTTATGCTTTACCACATTCCTCGGTTCTTCTAGAGATACGCACACACGGAGTTATCCACAATAGCGAAACCATGCTCCGTTTCGTATGGAACAGGGTAAGTGACATTCCCGCAGAAAGTAGATCAGTCCCGACGAAAATAGTTATTTATATATTCAAAGGCAGTTTCTATCTGAATCATACCATAAATCTGGAAATATAATTGATTTTCAGAAAATACTGCATTAAATTTGAAATTGTTTCAGCGCTACAAAACTATTTATGTTGATCAAACAAATTCTGATTGGTCGGTGCTATTATTAACTGAAGAACTGCCAAAATTTACCTTGTGGTTTTTAACAAAGGTATTAAGTTTTCGTTGAGAACTGCATAATTCAAACCCCAGTGTCACGATTGTGATCGCCTTGAATGCATGTACATTCGCTCGAGAAGAGCCCGACTGTTCTTTTTTTTATGCACTGCAATCCTACATATTAGGTCAGGCTGCGGTCTAGGACTGGCACTGCATGATGTTGTGAGAGGGTTGGTTGTCTGTGTGTACATTCAGTGCTTTGCTTGGAATACTAGTTGCTCATTGTAGCGCAACGGGACAGCTGTTTCGTGAAAACTGACCCTGTGTACTTAGTTGCTGTTATGAATGGCTTTCCCTCCTTTACTTGGAATGTGTAGTTAGATGCATCACAATTGTTTGCACCATGCTTGATGCTGTGTCTGCTTTTGTCTAGGTCTAATGACAGTCGTGCAAGTGCTTGTGACGTCAAAATAATCGATTCCATCCGGGGAACAAGAGTATTATTTTTGTCCGCCATTTTGTCGATTTATAATGATCGAATGTGGAGAAACCTACGGCCTTAGGGCAAGTTTGATGCTCGGGATTATCCCTACCTTGCATGGATGTATATCCGAGAGCCAGACCTAGACTAGCAACCCTATGATGGAAGTCGCAATGGCAGGGCTTGAGGGCAATGGGGGGCCCGTAACTCATTACCGAGACAGTTACCAAAAACCTCTTCTCTCACTGTCAAATCTTCCCAATTCCAGGTCCTATCCCAAGCTGTCCGACGAAGACAATGTCAATCTGGATGATGGGATGGGCCCACCCGGGAGCGACTATGAGTGCTGTGAGCGGGTTGTGATCAACGTCAGCGGACTGAGGTTCGAGACGCAGCTGAAAACCCTGCAACAGTTCCCAGACACACTCCTCGGAAATTCACAGAAGAGGAACCGGTACTACGACCCCCTTCGAAATGAATACTTTTTCGACAGGAATCGACCGAGTTTTGATGCAATACTTTACTTTTACCAAGTGGGGGGAGGTTGAGGAGACCAGTGAATGTGCCAATCGATGTGTTCTCTGAAGAAATTAAGTTCTATGAACTGGGAGAACTTGCCTTTGAAAGGTATAGGGAGGA
Source organism: Conus betulinus (assembly GCA_016801955.1). NCBI lineage: Eukaryota > Metazoa > Mollusca > Gastropoda > Neogastropoda > Conidae > Conus > Conus betulinus. The sequence goes on along the minus strand of JADBJO010001962.1, from coordinate 185,985 downwards.
TGAGGGCTTTATTAAAGAAGAGGAAAAACCTTTACCACAGAATGAATTTCAGAGGAGGGTGTGGTTGCTGTTTGAATATCCAGAAAGTTCCACTGCAGCCCGACTAATTGCCATCTTTTCTGTTGTTATCATCCTGCTGTCTATTGTGATATTCTGTTTGGAGACACTGCCAGATTTCAAACACTATCGAGTGATGAATGCCACAGACAATACCAGTAGGGAATCTTTACATGAAGATGACATACCCAAATTCAATGAACCTTTTTATTATTGAAACATGCTGCATCATCTGGTTTACATTTGAATTGTTGGTGCGGTTTGCTTCTTGTCCAGAAAAGTTAGGTTTCTTCAAAAAATATTATGAATTGCATTGATATCATTGCCATCATTCCATATTTTATCACACTTGGTACTGTTGTGGCAGACGAGAACAAGGGCAGTAACCAAGCTATGTCCCTGGCAATTTTGAGAGTCATCAGGCTTGTGAGAGTGTTTCGAATCTTTAAATTGTCAAGACATTCAAAGGGACTGCAGATTCTGGGACAGACTTTGAAGGCCAGTATGAGAGAACTTGGATTACTGATATTCTTCCTGTTCATTGGAGTGATCCTGTTTTCGAGTGCAGTGTATTTTGCAGAAGCAGATGCTGATCAGACACATTTTAGGAGTATTCCAGATGCGTTTTGGTGGGCTGTGGTCACTATGACAACCGTGGGGTATGGTGATATGAGACCTATAGGTGTGTGGGGCAAGTTAGTGGGTTCACTGTGCGCAATTGCTGGTGTGCTGACGATTGCTCTGCCAGTTCCAGTCATAGTGTCAAACTTTAAACTACTTTTACCACAGAGAAGGAGAGGGTGGTGACAAAGGCACCTACAAGCATGTTCAGTCCTGTCCAAGCTATCCAGAAAAGAAAGGCTCCATGATTCAGAGTGTGGTTCTGACATAATGGAGATGGAGGAAGGAAACAGTGTGTCTCTTGCGGAAAAGACAAAAGAAAAACCACGCAGTTAAGGCAAACAATCCTTCTAGTGCCAACAATTTCGGAATGGAGACTGATGTGTGAAATTTGGTCCATTTTGTATTCTCCAGAGATTCAGATTTCCAGTAGCTTGGACAGTGTGCTTATTACCACTAGAGAGATAGAAGTGTGCACTCTTGCCATTTTCATCATGAAGAGCTGAGCTGAAGTGTGACGGTGCAAGTGTGCAGTTTACATCTGATTGATCAGTGATAGCAGTTGTCCCAGGACAAGACTACTATATGTGGGTATGTGAAAGGCACCAAGGAATTGCAGTTTTCACACTGGATTTAATCCATGGCTTTTGGAACACACACCTTTGTGGATGAAAAGAACTTTCATAATACAGTAAGTATATTTTTCACTCTTACTCTTAGTTCAGACTAGTCTTGATTACAGTATCAGATCTTAATTATCTTTCATGCCTAGATTATTTAGTACTTGGGTAGGTAGGTTACTTAATCCAAGATTTTGTGTGTTAATTAGAAATTTTAATTCAATAGCTTTGTCTGTCACAGTTCCTGGTCATAAATGTGATTTGCCCATAGAAGCAGCTCTTTTGACAGATTCATAATAGGTTTGCCCATAGAGAGCAGCTCTTTGACAAATTCATTCTGTTCTTGTGTTTCCAGTTTTTGTGTCAAGTTTGTGTGGCATGTATTTTACACACACCTTTGTGGATGAAAAGAACTTTTATATACAGTAAGTATATTTTTCACTCTTAGTTCAGACTAGTCTTGATTACAGTATCAGATTGTCATTATCTTTCATGCCTATTTATTTAGTACTTGGGTAGGTAGGTTACTTAATCCAAGATTTTGTGTGTAAATTAAAACGTTTAATTTTCAAATAGCCTTGTCAGTCACAACAGTTCCTGGTCATTAATGTGGTTTGCCCACGCAGAAGAAGCTCTTTTGACAAATTCATTCTGTTCTTGTGTTTCCATTTTTTTTGTCAAGTGTTTGTGTGGCGTGTATTTTACATTTGGAATTTTTTAAAATATTTCATGGCACAGCACTTTTTTTTGCAGGAAGGGTGATAGCAATGTTCAGATTTCATCATTTGTAAAGATCATTTGAAATGAAAGTACAGACCACTGTATTTGAAAAACATTTTAGTCACTTAAGCCGCATACATGTTTCAGCTTAACTGATAAAAAAATTTAAAATTTTGGTGGGGGGGGGGGGGGGGGGGGGGGGGGGGGGGGGGGGGGGGGGGGGGGGGGGGGGGGGGGTGTGTGTGTGGTAATACAGGAACACTCACTGAATTAGACCTCTTCCAACCTCCACCCTCTGTCTGTCTGTATCTTTGTCTCTGTCTCTGTCTGTCTGTCTTTCTAGAGCTCTCTCAGTGTCAGTGCGTGTCTGTCTCTGTCTCTGTCTTTGTGTCTCTGTCTGTCTCTCTTTCTGTCTCTGTCTCTGTCTGTCTGTATGTCACTCTCTGTCTGTCTGTGTCTGTCTCTTCTTCTCTCGTGCTCTTGTGTTAAAACATGTTCTCTGAGGTTGTTCTTGTTTGTGTTATTTTTTTTGAATGAGACTGATTGTCTCACAACATTAAAAGAAACCTAAGTTAAGCTAAGGATTAAAAGCCATAGTGTCTGAGAAAAGGTGAGCCCATCCTAATCCTTTAAACCAGCATTGAATCAGAAGCCATGGATAGCCTGGTTATTTTCTTTTAACTTTAAGGATTAATGTTTAAAAACAAAAAATGGACCAAACAAACATGGATCGCAATGTTTTCCTGTTTCAGTTTACTCTCAAAGTTCCATGAAGAGTCAGACTGTTCTAGAAGTTCTTACTGACTCACAGTGAGGAGATATGTTTGTAAAATTGTAAAACTAATAGTGTACCTTGTTGTTGAGACATTGATCCACCCGTATTACTAAACATACTAAAAAGGAGAAGGCAGACCTGTTTACTCATCATCATGTTTTGCCGTATTTTGTACGTGTTAGGCAACATTTCAAATATGAAGAACAGGGAAAAAATATGTTAAAAAAAATCTGGAGACAAAAGTCTTGAGCAGTAGTGGCACTCGTTATGTACTGTGAAAGTATACATTGTGTTGTGCTATAACCAAAGATACGTGGTAGTTTGGAACGTGTGTGAGATAACCTCTGCTATTGACGGGACTATAGTAATCTTTACAAACAAAGAGTGTGAACTCGCGCAGTCGTGTGCACAAACTCACAGGGACCACATGCTTAATTCAGAAGATGCGTGCACACTTTTTTTTTTTTTTTTTTTTTTTTTTTTTTTAAACATGCAATTTTTTTTTTTTTTTTAAATTAAGAAATACACCATGGCAGCTTAGGGTAAACAGGTTTGAGAAGAAGATCGGGCCTAAACTCTTTCCACCTTTACCAACACTAGCACTTAATCCCTGGTCAGGCGCATGCATATATATATTCATGGCTGCCTGTAGTGGGTAAACCCATCAGAGGTCCTGTGTCCATACCCTTACTCCAAGCATAAAGGATAATGAAAGGGAAAGTTTTTTTTTTTTTTTAAGCTTTCTTCTCTGTGCATTATGCACTGCTTTGTTTATGGTGAATTTGAGTAATTTTAAGAAAGTTTTCATCAGAAACTGTGATCCAGTAAAATAAATTTTATATTGGCCAGAGCAAGTGTTTGATGAAGTCTTAGTGGTCTTATCAATTCATATTAAAACTGTAAAATAAGTTGTTTCACAAAATATTTTCACTGATAATTGTTTTGTTCACAATTGATCATTTATAAGAAATATATGGGTCAGTCACCAGAGTTTGTGTACCAATAATGTGACACAGACCACAAAAAATAAAAAATCCCAAGAATGCATGCTTTTTACACTTTTTGCATAGTTTAAGGTCTAAATAATCAAGTTTTATTAATTTTTTAACAGCATGGATGTTTGTCTTTGATTGTAGTTATTTTAAAATCACTCACGCACTTGTGTGTCCAATGTAACACGGTAACTAAACACTTCACAAATTAAAACAAAACAAAGAATTTGAGAGCACTACAGGCCTTTATTCAACATGAAAACAGTAAGAAGCACCCAAATAAATGCAACATAACTGTTTCAACACATAATTGTGAGAAAGACCAATAAGCTAAGCTGTGTCAAAAACGATACCCCCAAAAAGTTTTTTTTTTTTCTCCATGGCATTTACTCTAAAAACCAATTTTCAGTCAAATTTCCTATTTTGGGCAGCAGTGATCTTGCACTTTGTTAAAAGTTGCAGACAGAAACCCGATTTGTCCACTTCTGAAATGTTTCTGCATCATCACAATTTTCTTCTAAGTCCAATGTAACGCAGAAACCAAAAAAATACTATCAGAATCTACAACAGCTTTTCTGTTTGGGAAACTGGACAAATCTCTGATTTAGTGTTGCTAACTAATAAGACATTCGTGATACAAGAATATAAAAGCTTAACAGTTCATATTTTGTAAATATTTAAGCACTTTCAACTGTTTTTCCAACGTAACAAGGAAACCGAAATCAATTAGAGAAAAACAATTTGAAACAAATGCCTTGTCGTTGACCCAGTGAAGATTAACAACTTTGCAATTAGATTAAGCAAGGCTGATTATTGTTTCAAAAACAGTAATATTGATACTCCACCCTAAAACCCAAGAAAAAATATAAGAAAAAAAAATTGCTCTCACTCATGAACATGACTTGTAAGGGTTTTATCATTTAATGAACATTACTTGTAAGGTGATTAGGGTCGAGGAAGTGGGACATGCGCACACACACAGAGGAAATATGGTGGGTATGCAGGGGGGTTGGGGCATACACATGCATAGCAATATAGTTCAAATTCATTGGGTGGAGTGGAGGCTGGGCACACACAAAATCAAACACTTGCACTCTGAGGATGGGGTACAGGTGGCATTACATGACATAGCATTACTTGTAAGGTGAGGAAGGGGGGCATGCGCACACACACAGAGGGAATATGGTGGGTATGGAGGGGGTTGGGGCATACACATGCACAGCAATATCTAGTTCAAATTCAGTGGGTGGAGTGGAGGCTAGGCACACGCAAATTGACAAAATCAAACACTTGCACTCTGAAGATGGGGGGTAGGGGTGGCATGACAAGCAGTATACATTTATAATACATAATTTTTTTCTTTTAAAAAAAAAAGGGGGGGTGGGAGACACTCTGCAGCAAAATTCGTTCATTCAAAAATAAATGTCAGTCCTCGTCCGGATGTCAACTTTGGGGGATTCACTTTACACACTATTTGATCAGCAGAGACACCCATCCCTCTTCTGTCCAGATGAATTTCCCACCAGTGTCCTTCATGAATTGTATTTTGAACATGTCAGCGTCTGCATCCCTCTCTTTCACTTTCCCAAAAAAGTACACTTTTCGTTGTCGCCCAGCAAATTCAGTTTTAACAAAATCCCCAATACTGGCTTCAAAAACAACCTCAGGTGGTGGGGAAGTGTCGTCATTGCCTGGGTGATTGGATGGGCCACAGCTTTTATCACTGGCATGGTTCTGGGGATGGTCTTCAGATGAGGAGGCACAGCTATCATGCCAAGAGTGGTCATGATCAGCATGGTCCTCAGAATGGACATTGTCTGCTGGATGGGGAGCACAACTTCTGCCATCATCATGATATTCATGAGGAGGGGTAGCAGTTACATGATCTTTTGATGTGGAGGCATTGTCTTCAAGAGGGGGGGCACTAGTGTCACAATCTGCTAGCCTTTCAGGAATAGTACAGCAGTCCTGATCAGTTTGCCCCATTATTTTGATGGTCATGGGCAATGTCAGGACGAGCAACACAGCCAGCAACAGAGTGAGCAGGTGGACTGGTACCATGCATCTGCTCTGGAATCAAAGCCTGCCGGTTCCAAGGTTCTATTAAACCCTCATTCAGGCAGATGCCAATTCCATTCTGGCAAGGACTACATGCACAAGACAGTGTTCGTGTCAGCAATGTGTTCCTTTCTAAACACTTCACTGCATGCAGATTACGTGTTCCTTTAAGAGTCTTGACCATTCGACCCCTGTTGCGGACGATCTCTGGCACAAAAAAGAATGAGCGCAGAAAATGTTTACAGTTTTCACCATCACCATCAGGCTGCTTGTTGAGGTGGCTGTTGACACAAAAAACAAGAACAACTCCTTTGCATCTTGGATGACAGCCACTCCAGACCTGACTGCCAGAGCTGCACCACTCTTGACGACTGCACTTTCCCCATCAGAGGGGCCTTTTCCGTGCCGTGACCCAAAAAAATTCCTTTCCAGGGTGCATCCGAAATCCTCCAGTGCACAAGATATATCTGCGAATGGACCCTTCGATTTATATTGTGCGGCACAACCATCTGTCCATTGAATGATGTGCTCAAGAGGTATCTCCCTGACAGTTTGCAGATGTTCCACAGTCTTCTGCATGAAAGCATGCACAGCATTAAAATCATGAGTCTTGTCTCCACTTATGAAGACCAGAGACTCAGTGACAGTTTCTTGACAGTACTTGCATTTGTAATAACTGACAATGTTTTGTTCACAATTGATCATTTATAAGAAATATGACATTGAACACAGCTTGTTGGATTAAAAAAAAAGATTTTTTAATCTTGCACAAAGTATTTTAACTAATAATTCTTCTTTTGTTTATATTTTATCATTTATGTGACACTGAATTATGATTCATACAGCTTGTTTGATTGAAAAGTTTAAACAATAAAATGTTTAGGATCTGTTTCACCCCCCTTTGTGTTGGAACCATGCATCATTCATTCACTGGATTATGAGCAATTAGCATGATGAAAATTTATTGTGTTTCTAAATTACACTATGGGAAAGAAAAATATTTGACTGTAGTGCATTGTGTGCCCTCTTTAAAATGTAGCAGTTTTGAAAGTTCTGACTGTTTGAATTCAGCATCCCCATTTTCCAAATAAATAAAAATAGCCAAAACATGCCATGTTGGGAAGGTTGCACAACCAGTCCACAGCCGAAACACACATTTTATGAAATGAATTTCTTACATGATATGTTCATGAATTCTGATTGAGACATTAGACTGGCCCTGATCTTTGGATGGCTTTACAGAACTTTGTTCATCTCTTTTAATACGCTAAATGTATTAAATGTTCATATTTTGCTACTTTCCTGAATATCATACTATGAGCACAGAATCTTTATTGGCCGAAAAATTGTTTTAGCCTTCAGGAAATCAGTGAATGTTTGAACAGAACGCTGAAAAAGACAAGATTTCAAAATCATCTTCTTTGAAAATATGGCCCCCAAAACCCCAGCCATTTGTGTTTTGGCCCATATATTTTTTTTTCTGAAGCCTAGATTTGTTAAATTTTGAATATTTATCCTGTTTTGTTTTACCATTTTTATTGAATGTTTAGATCACATGGGTTTCACATCATGTACAAAAATGGGAGCTTGTAATATAATTTTGTTTTTGATTGAAAATCACATGATTCAGGAAAAAAAGAAATTTAAAAACTCAAAGATTAATCAAAGGGTATGAACACGGATAACAGCAAAATTAATCAAAGGGTGTGGTCAACCTCTGGACCGCTGCCTTTCACTTTCAGGTTTTTACAAATCTTCATTTTCAATGATGTGAAACCCAAGGGCTATTTAAGAACAACACAAAAAACGGTGAACATTACTAAGGTGGCAGCATGTGTATCTTGTTTGGTGAGTTGCTTGCCTCATGATGATCTGACAATACATTGGTTGCTCCCAGTCAAGTGCTGACTCTGTGACAAGTCCAGATGTGGCTGTGTATGGAATTTTGAGAATGAGCAGTGTGGGAGTCAGTCACTCCAGTGGGGATGCAGGGAGGAGTTTGTAAAAAAAAAAAAAAAAAAAAAAAAAAAAAAAGAAAAGGAAAGAAACAAAAACAAACAAACAAACAAAAGTAAGAAAAGAAGAAGAAAGATAACATTCGTTTTGAAAGTTGCACATGTTTTTGTTATTTTTTTGTTTTTTTTTTTCCAGGATTTTCCTCTTTGGCCCTGGATGAATGACGCGGATGCCTGTCTAGATCAACTATTATTACAAACTATGCACACACAGAACTGGGACTGGCAATTATCACAAGCACGATGATGCCACAGTCTATGGTCCACAGTTCTGTAGGCTTGAAGAACTATACACAGTTCACATTCCTTTGGATTTGGAGTTTAGCCCAGTTTTTGTTTGTTTGGTTATTGTTTCTTTTCTTTTATACATATTACCTTGGACCCACTGTTTCCTGGTGTCTCCTCACGTTTTGCAGTCTCACTTCCACCCACTTGTTAAGTTTTTAACCAATTCACGTCTGGTTTTCAACCTTCCTACTACCCTTCCCACTCTTAAGTCAAAGTCTGTGCTGCTACACCTATGACCATGACACAGTGACCCTTGAACCTAGGAAACAGATGGAAGAGGGCTGCTTGGCCTTGGTCTATTCACCATGGATGACGAAGGATCCAAACCTGAGGGCCTGTGAAAACGACACTTCACATGGTCATAGATCGATCTGGACTTGGGCAGATCCATGGCTGCGATTCGTTCCCTCAGATCTGTATCATCATCTGTCAGGTATGTGTAAATTTTGTGGCTGTTTTTCACATACTGTAATACCAGTGGTGCTTATTATGGGTTGATCAAGTTTTAGGAAAAAAAATAGAAACTTTAGAAAAAAGGAGGAGGTGATTATTGTTGGTCGTAGCAGCAGTGTGATTGAGGGGTGTCATTTGGGGTCCTTGTCTAATTCCAGTGTTGTTTAGGTCTATACCAGGCTCAAAGCACTAAATTTTACAATCCATGCTGTCGTTTACACAGTGGACTGCATACTAGTACTTGGGTGAAGCTGACAGAAGACCTGAATGTGGTGATAATCATTCATTTCATTTCAGTCATTCACTTTTTCACTCGTTCATTTCTGCCACACTCACTCTTGATTGAGTATTGCTTGATTAAAAAGAAGAAAAAGAAGAGTACAGACTTTTATAAAGCAATTGAGGGAGAGTATTCACAAACACACACACACACACACACACACACACACACACACACACACACACACACACACACACACACACACACACACACACACACACACACACACACACACACACACACACACACACACACTCAGAGTCACACACACACACACACACACACACACACTCAGAGTCACACACACACACACACACACACACACACACACACACACACACACACACACACACACACACACTCAGAGTCACACACACACACACACACACACACACACACACACACACACACACACACACACACACACTCAGAGTCACATACACACACACGTGCACACACAGTCACACTCACACACGCACACACGCATGCGCGCACGCACACACACACACACACACACACACACACACACACACACACACACACACACACACACACACATCACACACACACACACACGCACGCACGCATGCACGCACGCATGCACGCACGCACGCACACACACACACACACAAAATAATGGAAATCACATTGCTGACAATGACATACAAGTAGATCATCTGTATGGATGATCATTTTGATGTAACTGCCCAATAGTTGGTTTATATTAAACTGAAGTTAAAAAAAAGGTCCAGATATTTTTCCTGGGAGAAAGGGTTAGAATTTGACTGTAACATTCGCAGGTCTGATGGGTGTGGTCTTACAGTCTTAGTGCCAGTTTCAGGAAATAATTCGGGTGGTTTTCTTGTAGTTCTGTGAATCCTCTGCAGGATATGTGACATGCTGATTGTTTATTTTATTTTATGATCTTTGTTCTTATCCATTTACTTCATTTCTTCTGTTTAAATGCAGTCAGAACCTTCCCTCCGTTTTTTTTCTTCTTCTTTTTGTCTGTCTGTCTCAGTGTCTGTCTCAGTGTCTCTCTGACTGTCTGTCTCACTGACTTGCTCTCACCCCCTTGCTCGCTCCCCCCCCCCCCTTCCCCCGTCTCCCCCCCCCCCCCTCCTTCCCTCAGGCTCATGTATACGCACACTCATCATTTTCTCTCTCTTTAGCTGTCAGCAGTAGCAGCCATCTTAAGAGAATAGTTTTTTTTGCTGCTTCTTGTTTGTGACTTATGAAGAAATATATATAATTGTTGAAAATTCACTTATCAGCTACATATTGTGCATTAAAAGAGCGTTTCTTGGCGCGTTTATTGTGTGTGTTTCTCTAGTGCTCTTGCTCTTGCTGTTAAGTACTGTTAGTGTTACTCTCGTCTTTTTCACCCAAATTTTGGTGTCTCCCCCCCCCCCCCCCCCCCCTTTTTCTTTTCTCTCTCTGTATTTCTATTGCTTTTCGTGCCCATTTGTTCGCTCTGGCTTTCATTCGCTCTGTCTCTTTCAGTCTTTGTCTGTCGGTCTGTCTCTCTTCTCTATCATACACCCTCTCTCTCTCTCTCTCTCTCTCTCTCTCTCTCTCTCTCTCTCTCTCTCTCTCAGTCTTCTTTGTACTCTCTTGCTCTCTCTCTCTCTCTCTCTCTCTCTCTCTCTCTCTCTCTCTCTCTCTCTCTCTCTCTCTCCCTCTCTCTCCCTACCTCTCTTTCTATCCTAACCTCCCTCTATCTCCTCTCCTTTCTTCTGTTCTCTCCCATTCCTTCTTCTCCACAGTGTCTGTCAGGCTGACTCTCTCTCCTCCTAATCTTTCACTTTTGCTCTTTCACTTTAGCCCCCTCTCACCCTCCCTCCCTCTCTCCCCTCTCTCTGTTCTCTCTCCTCTTCTGTCTCTCCCCTTCTCTCCTTTCCTGTTCACAGTGACTGTCTGTCTTTCTCTCTTGGGTCATGTGCTGCTTTGAGTGAGCCACAGATTTGTCGGCAGACTGTCAGACTGTCGCAGTACAAATCATGGTGCTTCTCTCTTTTGGGAGTGCACATCTCCATTGTATAGCCAGCGTACTCATGCTTTTGTGACAGTGTTTTGACGTTGTGCCTTTTGTTTTGTTTTTATCTGTTGTTGTTAAATGTTTTTGTTGTAAAAACCTTTCAGAATTCAGCCTCTTTTGTAAGTTTAATAACTTTAAATTTTACAAAACATTCTTTCCTTGTTCAACTCTCATGTTGACGGTCCTAAAATGCAATTGTACATGTAGGAGACCTTGCTCTGTCAGGATTCATTGGTTTATAAATCGTCTCATCTGAAAGACTAACCTAGACAAGTAAGTTACTTCTGAGTACCTTGGAGAGTCTAGATTAGATCAGACGTCTCTCTTGTGTCTGTATCAGTATGTATCGTATGTCATTTCTAAACATAATTTTTTTTGTAAGTCATCGCCCCTTTAATGTAATAAGCTTTTATCCAGGCTGTGATTTGGATTAAAAAAACCTGTTAATTGTTGACTCCGTGGACGAAATGCAGCTTTTTTTTTTTTTTTTTTTTTTTTTTTTAATTCAACATTTTCTTTCTTAAGGATGATTTATAGATTTCTGTTCTTCTCTCTTTGAACAACTATCATCACTGTTTTGAAGGTTTGTATTATGTAGCAGAAACTTGATGAAGGACGCATTTTCACCTGTTTGGGGTAATAATTTGTACTTAGATTACTTTGCATTATTCTGATGTTTATAATGTTTAAATAGCACCTTGAAGACCATGTTGTTCGTGTTTCAGATAGTAGCCCTGGTGTGCTGTGTGTGACCCAGTCCGTGGTGGGTGCTTCTGAGTAACATGGTGTTGGAAACATGTATACCTCATCAGCTGCTGTTCCTAGCTATGCCTGCAGTTTACCTCAAGCCCTGCTGCAACACCCAGCTGCTGTGCTCTGCTGCACTGCCGCCTGTATCTTTCAGCTGGCGCCTGTTGTTCCCTACAGTGGTCCCTGACGCTGAGAATTGGAATATTAGCCATGCTGAGCATGGTCCCTGCTTTATGTGCTGCACCTCACATCGATTCTGTGACATGATCAAGCTGACGACATGGGGAGCAACAGAATGGTCCAAGCTGCTGCGCTGTGAACCAGTGTTGTCAACAGCTTGAACCTTGTTGGCATGTTGTTGTCACCCAACATTACCATCAACATGGTCCTGGTTATAATGTTAACTTGCTGTGACCCCCAACAGTGCCATCAACATGGTCCCTGTTAACATGTTGTGACCTAACATTACCATCAACATGGTCCCTGTTAACATGTTGTGACTGAGTGTTACCATCAACACAGTCCATGTTAACTTGCTGTGACCCAACATTACCGTTGACATGGTCTCTGTTAACTTGTTGTGACCCAACATTACCATCAACATGGTCCCTGTTAACTTGCTGTGACCCAACATTACTGTTGACATGGCCCCTGTTAACTTGCTGTGACCCAGCGTTACCATTGACATGGTCCCTGTTAACATGTTGTGACCCAACATTATCATCAACATGGTCCCTGTTAACATGTTGTGACCCAACATTACCATCAACATGGTCACCTGTTAAACGCGTTGGGACCCAACATTACCATCAACACAGTACCTGTTAACATGTGACCCAACCTTACCATCAACATGGTCACTGTTAACATCTTGTGGCCCAACATTACCATCAACACAGTCCCTGTTAACATGTGGCCCAACCTTACCATCAACACAATCCCTGTAAACATGTTGTGGCCCAACCTTACCATCAACTCGGCCCCTGTTAACTTGTTTTGACCCCAAATTACCGTCAACACAGTCCTTATTAATGTGTTGCGACTGAGTATTACCATCAACACGGTCCATGTTAACATGATATGACCCAACATTACCATCAACATGGTCCCTGTTAACATGTTCTGACCCAACATTACCATCAACATGGTCCCTGTTAACTTGGTGTGACCCAACATTGCCGTAACCATCAGCATGGTCCCTGTTAACATGCTCTGACCAACATTACCATCAACAGTCCCTGTTAACTTGATGTGACCCAACATTACCGTAACCATCAGCATGGTCCCTGTTAACATGCTGTGACCCAACATTACCATCAACATAGTCCCTGTTAACTTGTGTGACCCAACATTACCATCAATCAGCATGGTCCCTGTTAACATGCTGTGACCTAACATTACCATCAACATAGTCCCTGTTAACATGTTGTGACCCAACATTGCCATTAACATGGTCCCAGTTAACATGTTGTGACCCAACATTACCATCAACATAGTCCCTGTTAACATGTTGTGACCCAACATTGCCATCAACATGGTCCCAGTTAACATGTTGTGACCCAACATTACCATCAACATGGTCCCTGTTAACATGCTGTGACCCAACATTACCATCAACACAGTCCTGTTAACATGCTGTGACCCAACATTACCATCAACATGGTCCCTGTTAACATGCTGTGACCCAACATTGCCATCAACATGGTCCCAGTTAACATGTTGTGACCCAACATTACCATCAACACAGTCCCTGTTAACATGCTGTGACCCAAAATTACCATCAACATGGTCCCTGTTAACATGCTGTGACTGAGTGTTACCTGCAGCATGGTCCATGTTGAAATGCTTTGATCCAATATTAAGAATGTCTTGAACATTGTGAACATAGTGTGAGCCAAAATTACCATCAACAAAGGCCCCTGTTGACAAGCTATAACCTAGTGTTAACAGATGGGTTCTGTGTACATGTTCTGACCCAATGTTATAATCCACTTTGAGAGCCTGTAACATGTTGTGACCCAACATTACCAACAGCACAGTCCCTGTTAACATGCTGTTAAAAAAAATTACCACAGTCTGTGTTGGTGTGATTCAGTATTACCATCAACATGGTCCGTGTTAACATGCAGTAACTCAATATTACCATCAGCATGGGCCATGTTTCAGATAACATGCTGTGAATCAGTACTACCATCAACATGGACCATGTTAACATGACGTAGCCCAGAATTACCATGAACATGGTCTATGTTATCATGCAGTGATCCGTATAGCTATCAACACGGCCCCCATTAATATGTTGGACCCAACATTACTATCAACAAGATCCCTGTGAAAAAAAAAAAAAAAAAAAAAAATCCAGTTTTACCATCAGCATAGTTTCTGTTAACTTGTTGTGATCCAGCATCACCGTGAGCATGATCTTTTAATATGCTGCGATTGAACATCGTCAAATTGGCACCTGTTAACGTGTTGCGACGCAGTGTCGCTATCCACCCTGAACATTAACAAGCTGTGACCCAGCATTTCCTTGTAATATGCTGTAACTCCTGCCAACATGGTGTGACATAATGTTATCGACAACATGGTCCCTGTTGATGTGCTGTATCAGGACATCAACAACAAGAGCAAAAAAAAAAAAAAAGCACTGGTGTCTGATACTGCTGTGATTAACTGGAGTTGAGGTTTGGGGTTGGGTTGTTTTGTTTTTGTTTTTGTTTTTTTCTCACCTTTCCCCATCAGCCTTGGACATGTCCTTAGACTTGACTTTACCTTCACTTTTTTTTCTTTTTCCCATTTCGTTTAAACTGTTCTTTGTGGTGTAGAAGGGTATGTATTGTAGCAAGCATTTCCCACAGACCTCGTGTGCTCAGTTTGATTCAACTGATACTCCTAGGATTTCTCTTGTTTTTTTAAATTTTATATTCTTTCTGCTGTTGATCTGTGGCCCTACCTAGATTGAAGGGAGGCATGTAAGGATCATGACAACTGTAAAAACTTTTTTTTTCTCCCTAATTGTTGACCTAATGAACTTGTTGTGCTTTAACAGATCTTTGCATGTATAAAAATGTTTTTGCATGCCTGTCTGGTGATACTGGTAGCTACAATGTCATGTGAAGCTGTTTCTTCTTTGAATTTTGTTTTCTTCCAAGGCCTGAAGTGGGGCCTACAACGATGGCGTCGAGGTGAACTGTTGCAGCTGCAGTTCTGGAAGGACTTTTCTTTTCATATTCTGGGTAGTTCCAGCCTGCCATGATAGGTAGAACTGTGACACGTCAACTAAAGTCTTTCATGGAAGTAGCATGGCGCAAGCATTGATGTTGAACTTGAGGCCCCTCAAGGTTGATCTGACAATCAGCTCATCAAGTGACTACTGCATATATATATCTTGTCTACTTTGTTCAGATGCATCTGGTGTTTTGCTTACGTCTTATTCTTCATCTTTGCTTCCAACAGCTTCAGCAACACACTAAGCATCCAAAGATTGGAGAGAGACTTTTCTCGATTCCTCATTGATTTGTTGTTTGTGATGAGGGGGGGGGGGGGGGGGGGGGGGGGGGGAGGGGAGTGTTGGGTGTGTGACATGTTCGTTATGCAATTTCGTGTTGATGGATTTTCTTTTTTTTTTTTTTTTTTTTTTTTGGTATTGAAGACTCAGGGCAACAGCTTAAACAGGATATTGTAATCCGAGTATGATATTAGATATGCACTGGAATGGGTTGCAACCAAGAGAGCCAAAAGTCAATCTAAATAGGAAGATTGAGGCTAGGACTGTCTGCAAATATCCAGTGAATACAGACAGACACACCTGAGAGGCTAGCCCCTTTTTGTCTTCTTTTTTTTTTTAAACAGTCATCACGATTGATAACTTTGGATGAGCTATGACCATAGAGCATTCCGCTTGTTATGTCTCATATTGGAACATCATAGATTCAGAGAAGTTTTGGCCAGGAAACATATTTGTTTCCTTTTTGATCGGTGAAGTTGACTGTTTTTTTTTAAATTTTTTTTTTTATTCAGCCAAAAGTTGCCACATGACGTTGACAGAATGCACATCCAGGTGGAAACCTGTCAGCAAGAGGTGCGATATTTTTATGGTTTATCCAGCTTTCCAAGCCAAAATTATGCAGTTTGAGATCCCATGTTTTTCTTTCCCTGAGTGCCATGGTGTGAATGAATGAATTACCTGGTCCTTCCTGCAGATTTTCTCTTTTTTTTTTTTTTTTTTTTTTTTTTTTTTGTGGATGTGTCCTCTGTGCTGCTGAAGTCGGCATCACCTAGTCCTCCTGCAGTCATTCTGACCTGCCTACCCATTCAGAACCCACTCCCAGGTTTGTCCTGTCGCAGCTCCAAATCTGCAATTACCAGTGAGAAACCTGTCGGGTTATCATAGACCACCGAGCACTGCTGAGTCATTCTTGCAATGTTCAGTGGTGCCTGTCTAGAGTAGACATAATGCACACCACCTCACCTACTGTGCCCCACCTTCTGAAGAACAGTAATGCTTGGTCATGGAGCCAGTGTGAATGAAGGTCCCCTTCTGGAGGGGGCCATCGTGCCACCAGTGGAACATTGTATATTCAGAGAAGTTTTGACCAGGAAACATTTTTGTTTCATTTTTGATCAGTGAAGTTGAGTGTTGTTTGATTCAGCCCAGAAATTGCCACACAGTATATGACAGAATGAACTTGCCAGCATGATGACTTTTGACACAAGCTGCCGAGGGCGTGGACTAGGGCAGTGAAGGTAAACAGAAGTCATCGTGAAAGCTTTCATCATGATTTACGCAAACCCTGCTGCTGATTGTTAGCATGGCTGTACCGACACCTTGTTGGCATGCGCTGCCCCCTTAACAGGAATACCATTTACCAAAGCAGAATAGTACCAAAGATGTGTAATTTTTCGGTGACTGAGATTCTGTCGGAGCGGAAAAAGTTTGCTAATGAGGTTTCATCTGCTGGACTAGTTCAGTAACAGCTTCTTCGCTATTTTTTTCTTCTTTTTTTTTTTTTTTCTCTAACATGCTTTTCTTTTCAAGTCATTACCTTGGGCCAGGATGTTGTGTACTGTGAACCAGTTTTATTTTGTGGTTGATCTGAGTGGTGATGGTTTCTTGTTAAAGTTTCATGTACATTGAGCATGTATATATATGAATACAGTTTATTATATTTGTATGAACTGACATTGGTAAAGGAAAAGATGACAGAATGCACTTTTGTAACATCATGGGGGCAAGTTAACTGTCTGCAAGAGAAGGTCTGCTTTACCTGCATACCAGCATAGACATTTCTTGCTTAAGTATGCTACTTTGGGGATTTGGAATTTGATTTTTTCTTACATTTTCTTGTATTTTTTTTCTTCTATTGGGGAGGAGGGGGGAGGGGGCAGGGGGAGAGGTTAGAATTTGTTGTCATAGAGGTCAGGGATGGCAGAAACAAAGAAAAACAAACAAAATCTGTGTAGGCATGGAGCTCAAAATCAAGAGCACTGTTTCATTTCCATTTCAGCATTGTAGACCAGACTGTGTCGGCACCAAATAGACTGTATTGCTTCACCTTTGTTGAGATTATTTTGACTCTGACTGATCAGAACTTCATAATCTGCTGTGAAGGAAGTTAGAACTGTTGATGGGAACTGAAAGAAAAAGAGCGTGCCCAGGATCAAGGGTGAACTTTAAGATGAGACATTTCAGTGTGCTTTAGTCTCCAGAGAAAGTGCCATTTAAGTGTCTCAGCTGTTTTTTTTTTTAGAAAGATCGGCCACAATGTTAACATAACTTAACATGGACCTTGACACAGAACAAAGTCTTACGCTGATCTGAATGTCCTTTTTCCTTGGCTTTTGATGAAAATTACGTTGACCAGCATTTTCACTTTTCACAGCCTTTGTAATGAAAACAAGAATATGTGTGATATTGTGATTGCATACAATCATTTCAAATTTTTTCCCCACACCCATTTTGTATTACATTGTGTTCAGGTGTTGTTCACAGAACTCGCTGTCTTCCTAGGGCTAGCCTGCCAGGTGTTTGTCTGTTTAGAACTGGTTGCAGGAAGAGCTAGTTTGATGTTGATTTTGTACTGTGTAGAGCAGAGACTGGGGATGGATGAGCACGTAGGGAGTGTTTTTGCAAGCAGTCGGACAAAAATGGAAGGACTGACTGGATAATATGCGTGACATTGTTTGGGTTTCCTTCAGCCCTTTGGGATTCCTTTCTGTTGCCTCCAGAAGCGGCGATGAACATGGAATGTATGTGTCAGGTTGCTGGGATGGGTTTGTTGGAAGCAAGCGTCAGTGAGTGGTTCATCTGTCGCTTTGTATTTGGCGGTGGTTGCGTTTAGCCATCTCAACAGAAAAGCTGTGTTGGTTTTTTTAATCTGTTTGTTGTTGCAAGCTTTGTATTGTCATGCAAGTGCTTGAGCCAATTCTCTTTTTAACTGTTGATGCTACGAATTACACTCGCAGACATCCTGGTGCATAGTGCAAACATTGATTACCTTGTTGATTGGTTTGTTTTATTTTTGTTATTTTTTTTTTATTGGTTGGATTCATTTATTTATTTATTTTTTGGTTCTTGTTCCAGAGCTGTAGTTTCTCATGTACAATATGACCCATATGTTAAACACTTGATCCAATTTGACGTGCACATTTAACATTATTTCTTGATTTTACCTGTAGAGAAGAGTGACGAGGGCTCCTTAGATGTGTTTACTTGTTTTCAAATCCAGCTGTGTTTATGTTGTAAGATTATGGCATCAGGTTTATACAGAATATGCAGCCATCACAGTTGGTTTGTGTAGACTGCACACCGTTGTGAGTTGGAAAATATGTGTGGCATCCAAGACTTGCATGTCTGTATTTTCCTGCAAGTCGGTATGTATGCAACATTGTGTTCATGTATCCTGTTGAATCAATGCCTTTTCCCCCAGAGTTGATTCCAGTCCTTCTCTGTGCTTCTAGTTCTTACTGGCTGCAAAATCTGAGTAGAGAATGGATCTGTGTTTTGTATAAATTTGTTCCCTTAGGCACAGGTATTTGACTAGATGTCTAGCTACAGGGCTGAGTGTAGTATGCAAGCTTGACTGTGACTACACCTTACTGAAAGTGACCATGAGTGACAGTATTTCTGAGAGATCATTTCTGACCTTCACCAGTTCAGCATGAAGGGGGTGGTTTCTGTCTTTATGGTCATTCTTTTTTTAAATGTAGTCATGACCATTTTCACGCATCTCGATGAAAACTTGAGTTAAGATCTGTCCTGTAAATGTTAAACTGATGGTAAGGTTTTAAATCGTCCTGAGCAAATGTCCGAAAGTTTTTAAGGAAAGTGAGCTAATCACAACGCAGAATTTTTTTTTTGTTTTGAGTAGGCATCATGGGATGGATGAAATGTCATAATGCTGTTAATACAGCATTAGAGCTTGAAAAAAAAATCAGATAAAAAAATCTTCCTACGCGGCATTCAATTCGTTGCACACTCAGAGGTGAAGAGGAGGAGAGGTGGAAGAGTTTGGGGGGACTTTCCACCTCACACCCTATTCCCCTGTCCTCCTATTTAACACACACACACACACACACTCACACTCACACTCACATACATACACACTCATACACATACACGCCACAACGCACGCGCGCGCGCGCGCGCACACACACACACACACACACACACACACACACACACACACGTGCGTGTGCGAAGTTGGCACACACACACACAAAGTCAGGGCCTTTGAGCACAGTTAGAAGTGTTGAAAGGGAGAGACAGAGCCTATGTGCACAATTCTTTTAAAAATTTTTTTTTTTTTTTTTTTTTTTTTTGCTGTCCCAACCTCTGCACACCTCAGAGGCAGTGCACCCACGCCGCTCATTCCGACACCCTGTCCACAGCTACAGCCCGGTCGGCCCCGCCGCAGCCCCGGCACCGGCAATCCACAGGGAGCAGTCAGTGTCAAGTCGTGAAGAGGCAACCCACCGGAGGAGACACTGCACTGCTGCCGAGTCACTTCGGTGGTGTTCAGTGGCGCCTGTTCTGATCTAACATACGCAGGACACCACCTACTAAGCCCCCTACTGACGACAATAATTGCTTAGTCGCAGAGAGTGAGCGGAGGGCGCCACACGTCGTCCGTCCAACGACAGCCCCCATGGACCCCGCCGATACCGGTGACCCCGACGGAACCAAACCAAGGCCACAGACGCGGAGAGGACATCGAAACTGAGGTCACCATGAGAGCAGGGCATGAAGGCCACAGAACTTGAGACATTTTTTTTTTTTTGCTGATCGATGAGAATGAGGATGATTAAGATGATGCTACGGATTTCCATTTCGGTCTGAGACTACATGACAGGGCTGTACTCTACACTCCTTTCATAATGTATCCCCCGGCGTCAACCAGGCCCGAGAGATACAGGCACCTGCAGTGTTGGTCAGGAAATTTGAGCAACACTCTCAGAAACGCATCCATTAAGTGGATGAAACTCGACTGTGTGGTCCCAGTCTTCCCAATTGAGCCCGTAGCAAACTCAACTCTGGGTAGGAGCCGGTAGGGGCAGAAAAAAACCCACATGACTCTGATGGGATTCGAACCCACGTCGCCACGGCAGCTGGTTCAATTCTTATAAATTTAGTCAGGGCCCTTGAGCACAATTCTATCGATTTTCATCACATTAAGACCCTTGTGTAGTCTATAGACAGGGGGCTCTGGAGCACAGTTCTTTCCATATTTATCACCCCAGGATCTTTGAGGTTTAGTCAGGACATGTGCACAGTTTCTGATAGATTTAGTCAGGACATTTGAGCCCAATTCTTTGCACACATTTTATGAAAATCAGGATGTTGAAGCACAGTTGTTACTTACATAAACTGATGAATAGTAAGCTGTGTGAGTACAACTCTTGTGGACCATGAACTGCGCATTTTTCACAGATCTATAAAAGTCAGAGCCCATCAGCACAATTTTGATAAGATTTATTGAAAGAAAACAGAAATCAGAGTTCATCAAGGTAGTTCTCACGGAAATACTTACAGAAAGGCTGGGCCCTAGAGCGCGATTCTGGCCGGTTTGTAAAACCAAGGCTGTTGAGCACTTTTTCTTAATTTGAAAAGATTTATTAAAGTCAGTGTTTTATTACCACATTGCTCATAAATTTATATGTCAGGGTCCTGGAGTGCAATTTTTAGAAATTTTTTTATATACTTTAGATAAAGCTCTGTCAGTACAGTTTCAATAGATGTGTAAAGGTCAGACACACAAGTGCAATTCTTGCAGATTTGAAATCTGCATGTGTAGTCAGTAGGTATGGATGACAATTTGTAATGAATTTCATGACAATCATAACAGCTTGGAAAATGGATTTAAAAAAATCAATTGAAATGGTGAACTGGCATTGAAATGACAAAGTGTTTTTTTTTGCACCTATTTTAAATTGCAAGCCCTTTGTGAAAAACACAACGTGACGGGTTCTTGAAAATAAGCATTCATGAAGTTACCCATATGAAAGATTATGGTTACACTAAATTACCAGGAGATGTGTTGATTGACTGTGAAAGGATGTGATCAATACTTTGCATTGTAGGTGTCTGTAAATGGGTCTTTCAAGTGTGATTTGTCAGGTGATACAGAATTGAGGTCATTTCCTTTTACCTGTAAATTGGAAGACCGTGGAGTGGCTTGATCATCTGATTTCTTATCCCTGTAATGTGCTTGCTGCTAATGTTTAGTCATTCCTGTCATTAGATTGCTTGTTTCAGATTTGGAGTGGAATGTCACTTATTTCATGTAGCAAGAGTATGTTTGTTAGCAAGAGAATAAGGGTTGTGTTTTGTTAATTCAGTGGGATATTTCTGCATGAATTTCAGTTCCTGTACATCAACACTTTCAACCATATGTTCTAATGCTTTCAGCGTTTTCTTCCTCATAATATTAAAAAAAAAAAAAAAAAGATTTTATTCTTGTTTGGTGTTGTAAGTTGCATATGAACTTAGGAGACTGATAGCATTAAGGAAGATGGGGAGGGGGAGAGGGATGAAAAACTGTTCAATGAGGTTGTCAGAACAGTGTTGAATTAAGATTTTGGTTTGAATTATTTTGTTCTTCATATTGTGTTTGACCTGATACTGAGAGGAAGAGGTGGAGGAGCAAGTTGAGGGTGGAGGGGAGAGCGGAGCCATATGTACTGACATTTTGCTTGAGAGACTTGAAAAAAGGAAAAGGTCAGAGTAACGCTGCCTGTCTTAGCTATATTCAGAATTTCTGACTTTGAATATGTGCCTGCTTCTTCACTCTCGTCACTGGCTGCCTGTCATGAAACAGTATTGCAAGAAAACTCGCACACTATTGATGTTTCAGTTGTGTGTTGGTGCTGCTGCTTCTTATTTACCTGAATTTCTGCTGGCAAGCATTCTGAATTCATCATCTTTGATTTATGTCTGATGCTCTATAGTTTAAAAGAGAAAACACCCAAAATATGTCATGTTAAGAGATTTCATATCAAGAAACAAACTGCCTGAAACTGTTCGATGCCGCTCTGTTTGACAGCAAAAAAAAAAAAAAAAAAAAAAAATCTAGCTTAAAAACTTACCTGTTTCAACAAGTCTTGATCTTTCAACTGCCTGGCTGAAAATTTTTTTTAAAAAAAAAAAAAAAAAAAATCTTGCTCTAAAACGCACCTGTTTCAACAAGTCTTTTAATCTCCCAATTTCTTTTTTAATCAGGCTTAAAAACTTACCTGTTTCCTCAAGTCTTAGTCTCCCAACTGCCTGACTGATTTTTTTTTTTTTTTTTAATCTGGCTTTAAAACACTCCAGTTTGAACAAGTCTTTTAATCTCCTAACTGTCTGACTGATTGTTTTATGAAAAAAAATCTTGTTTAAAAAGTTACTTGTTTCAACAAGTCTTAACGA
Source organism: Conus betulinus (assembly GCA_016801955.1). Classification (NCBI taxonomy): domain Eukaryota; kingdom Metazoa; phylum Mollusca; class Gastropoda; order Neogastropoda; family Conidae; genus Conus; species Conus betulinus. Next base: position 163,412 of record JADBJO010001962.1, on the reverse strand, counting down.
GCCTGTCAAGACCATGTATTTCCATACACGTATGTAAGTCTGTAAGTATGTTGTGCATGTGCGGGTGTTGTGCATGGGAAAGGGGGGGGGGGGGGGGGGGGGGGGGGGGGGGGTGAGGTGCTGAAGAAATTTGAGAGAGGTGGTCGCACTAATGATCTGAATGGTGATAGAATGTTTGTTATTATTATCGACAGATTCATAAATCTATTTAATTGCAAAGATGAGAGTTGGTGCTTCCTCTTAGGCCCACGATAAGTAGCTTTTCTACCATCTACTGGATGCCCTTTTTTTCCTGCTCCCCTTTCCTGTCTCCCCCCTCTTTCAGCTGCTGCTCTACCCCAGTGTGCCGAGTATTATCCTCAGTGATGTGTTAATGATACAGTTGATTATGGCTCTTGATTAAGCCTTGTGATGCGAGTCCACAGCATCCTCTCCTGAAGAACCTACCAGTGAGCTTGAAGCTTTGTTGGCATTTTGTAAGGTATGGTTTACATTTTTGTTGTTCTTTTCATTTTTTTTAGAAATGTTCTTTTTCTTTTTTTTTTTTTCTTTTTTTTTATACATGTGTTAAATGAAATCCTGATGTGATACTCAAGGTCAAACCAGGGAAGTTAAACCAAAATTCACTGACAGGCATGGTGCATTTCAGCATTAATATGGACCCAGGGGTCACCTGGCCTGTAAGTTTACATGAATGAATACTGCCTTATTGAAGTCACTCAGTCCACGGGAGAGTAACCACTCCTCTACTAATAATGGTTAACCCCTTGTCTCCTGAGCCACATATGTAGCAGATACATGTGTATGTTTTGAAGGGTGATGCTGTTCTTTATCCACCACCACCACCACCCCCCCCCCCCCCCCCCCCCCCCCCCCCCCCCCCCCCCCCCCCAAAAAAAAAAAAAAAGAAAAAAAAAAAAAACTGGTTGAAAAAAAAAGAGAAAAAATAGAAGAAATTTTAGAAAGGAATGATACACAGCTTTTGATTGGTGCATCCATGCCATTAGCACAACATTTTTAGAAGTGAGCATTGTATTCTAATTACCAGAAGCGCACTTTCGGTGCACGTCGAACAGCTGATGTCGGACTGTTGTGACGAGTCACCGTCGTCAAACATTCAGTCAGGAGGAGTAGCAGTTACAGTGTGAGAAAGCTTTCGAGTTGAAGAGTATGGCATTACCTGTTTCATTTGGCAGAACATTGTGTGTTCTAAAAGCCAGTCAACAAACTTTACTCATTCATGAACAGTGTCACAAGTCATTTCAAGGTGCCTCTGAAGAACGAAGCGAAGTTGATTGAAATTTAACTTCTTGGTTCTCACTGTGTGTACTGACAACCCCTTTTTCTTCACTCTGATGCTTTCTCTTTATCATTCTCTCTCTGTATCTCTCTCTCTCTGTCCGTCTCTATGTCTATATAAACAAACTGTTTTTTCTCTACAAATACATACGTACGTGTTAACATAATTTGCACAGGACCTGTCATTTTCTAACCTGAAATGGCATTTATGCCATCAATGGGTCATTTGACCCCTCATATTTCAGAGGAGCCTGAATCTGTGATGACAAATGGTGGTGCTATATAAACTGACCTGTCTGCCCCATCCAGTCAGAGGGATGTTACACTTCCTCACAGAATCATGAGCGTACTTGTGGAAGGGTGTAGCCTTTTGGGGCATTGACATTTCATTCGCATAAACAGCGCTTAACATCATAATGCTGCCAAAACTCTCTTTCTCTCCGCCTCTCTGTCTCTCTCTCCATCAACTGACTATATGTCAGCTGGGTCATTAGGAGGCATTGTTTCAGTTTTTTTTTTTTCCATGAGTAGTTAGATTACATACATATAGGTCGACATGACCTGTCCCTGGTCTTCATCCATGCAACAGCCCACTGTGCGATGAATCTCAAGTTGCCATTTTGACTTTTTTCTTCTTCAGGGTTTTGTTGTTGTTGGTTTATGTTTGATTGTTTGTTTTCCTTTTGTTGTTGTTGTTACTTATAAAGCATTTGGAACTGTTTTTCCAGGGCTGAAAAATGCTTTCATATCAGATGAACAATCTTTAGAGATGCAGTGTGTTAGTGAATATATCCTTTCTTTCTTCCATGTCAAGATTTTGTGTGTTCCTTACTCCTGAAAGATCAAGGCTTTTTTTTTAAAACAGGTGTTTTCCAGTACAGTGTAGTTTTTGGTTTTGAATCTCAGTGACTTAAAATGGGGTGGGGGGGGGGGGGGGGGGGGGGGTATTAAATCAAAATTACCCCTAATCTCTAGTTTGATCATCCTTCATGATGGGCTCAGTCATCCCAGTGGACAAGACATGATTCTTCGATCAGAGGATCCTTGGCTTCAGTCCCTGCCTGAGAGGAGTAGGGTAGAGTCAGCATGGGTGTGGATTCCAAGCCCTCGCCTTGTCCTTCAGATCAGTCTTGAAAACAGGTTCCCTGTTGTGAATACATGCATAAGAAAGACAGACAGACAGAACAAACTTGCCTGCATGTTATATCCCATTCCAAACTAAAAAGAAGAACAGGCATTTTGAGTGCTGGGATGAATGACGACGCAAAACACAGAAAGCAAATCCTTCAAATGATGTTGCTAGACATGTTATAATGTTATGATTTGTAAATAGCTCTCTTGTGTTTGTTTGTTTTTTGTTTTTTTAATCCTGGGACAGACAGTTTTGTTCAAAGATTTCTCAGAGTCATGATGGCCCTCAGAAGTTCCTGTGCGGCAGCAGGACTGTTGCATAAATCTGAAACTGAAATCAACATAGATTTAGTGGTTTGGCAACTGCATGTTGATTTTGTTGTTGTTGTTGTTTATTTTGTGCACATACGTACAGTATGCGTCCATATTGGGATACTGTAATGGTTGTGCTTCTGCCTTTCAGAAATTTTGTAGTGGTAAATTGCTCTCTTTTCTGCAACTCACTCACACTCTGCCTCTGTGTGTGTGTGTGTGTGTGTGTGTGTGTGTGTGTGTGTGTGTGTGTGTGTGTACTCTCTTTACTGCTGTCTACTATGTTTCACTCAGCAATGACGGTAGAGGACAGGACATAGAATGCTAGGAAGTCTTTCCACAACTGCATTGTTATGGTATTGTCCAAGGTGTAGGAAAGTGATTGAATTAAAACAGGGCTTCAGGAATCTCGATTGTTTGATGTGATTGTATATGTGTCAGTTAAAAAAAAATCAAATTAACATTTGCCTATTGCAGGGATCACTCAAATGGCTGTTTACATAACAGCAGGAATACATATTGTGTGAGAAAATTTGGGGTCGTGGCATTCAATATGGCAGGGAAAAATTACCGAAAACTCATGCAGTTAAAGATTTTGTCAATGAATGTTGATCCTTGTCTTTGTTCTAGAAAGTCTTTACACATTTTTCAAGTACAAATTTGTAGCATGCCGGCTTTTTGGTAATTATCTGGCATCAAAGCATTAAAACTGTTCACACTTTTCAGGGAGAACACACTAGCTTAACCTTCTGCCTATGTGCCCTAGATACGGTGGTTATTTGTGCTTTTTTGGTTGCTGTTAAATGTTTTTGATTAATTTTGTACTTTATTTGTTGTTGAATCATCAAGGGGAATGCTTGGCATCTTTAAGCCAGCCTGGTTTTTTGTCTGGTGTAAGGATATATTGGATTAGGTATGATGTTGTGAATTTAACGTACAGTGAATAGTTCACCTTTGTCATTTTTTTTTTTTTTTTTTTGCAGAACAGGATTTCTTTTTTCCCTGAGCAGTGACAGCAGAGTTATAACGAAAACGATAATAATAGTAATATGATGAAAAAATGATATGAACTTGTGATGTTGCTCAGGGTCCATAGCATACAAAGAAGTTTAAGGTTCAGTTTGTGTTTGTATAGCCCAGTCGGACACAAAGGGGCAATATCAGGGCTAACACTCCAGTTTAAATCAACTTTAAGGTACATTTCTCAACAGCATTTTTTTTGTTGTCGTTGTAGGGTTTGAGCAGAATATGGCAGCAAGACGAGCGCAAGAAAAAGAAACTTGCAACAAGTTTGAAATATGAAACAACCAGCTGCATTATTTAACTGTTGATAAGTCTGCTTGTGGCTGAAGTTTGAAGCTGGCTGCTCGCAAATGGATTTATCATTTTAGTTCTTCAATAACGGTTCTTTTGAACATGTTTGTGCAACTTACAGAGAACTGCTGCACACACTTGAAGGGTTTTTTGTACATTTTTATCTTCAAGTCTAGCTGCGTGTTAACATTGGGTTCGATGCATGCCAACAAGGCTTGCTTGTGCAGTGTTGTCTATGCACTGTGTTTTCTGCCAACATCTGTTCGATGTATATGTTATTAACGACATTGTACATGAATGCTAGTCATAAAAGAGCAACTGTGATACGTTAGAACTGGGGTTTTCTGCACAGTGCACAGCTGCCAGTGTGCTTTGTCAAGTCCGTTCCTGTATTGTAAGTGTTTGTGTGTGTGTGTGTGTGTGTGTGAGAGAGAGAGAGAGAGAGAGAGAGACCATGTTTGTGTGTGTGTGTCACTTCGTGTGTGTGTGTTGTGTGTGTTGGCAATGGTAAAAGTGGCAGAAAATGGATGCCGGAAAGTTCAAAACAACTTTTACAGTGTTTTTGGAAATGGAATTTTGTAGTTATGTGTTTGTTAGCAGCTGTGTTGCATGTGTGTGTGCATGCGTGTGTGTGCACACACGTGCACGCATGTGTGTGTGTGTGTGTGTGTGTGTGTGTGTGTTTTATCCATGACAGGCCTTGCATGTCATGTGCATGTGTGTTTTAAATAATTCTATTTTAAATGGTAACAGTAGGTGCCTGCTGCTTAGTGTACAGTAACTAGCATAATTTCCTGATTCTTAACACTTGGATGACCAATTACATCATTTCTTTTACTGGAAGTTTATGAGGAGGATACGTGTTTGTTGAGAAGTATGGGGTTTGGGCGCGAGTATGTTGATGTAAATAGTCATTGTTGTAGTGCATCTGTCTGTAAAGGCAGGTTGGAAGTGGGAGAGGAGGACTGTGTATGTTATCATGCAGGTCATTTTGTGATGAGCAGTTGTGTCTTTTTTGTTTTGTTATTGAAGTAAGATGTGAATTCTTCTTGCTTTAGTGTGTTTTAGTTGTGTTGCCGTTCATTGCTAACACACACACTCTCACACACGCACGCGCTCACACACGCGCGCACGCACACGCATATGAGACATAGCAGTGTTTAATGAGATGAAGGGATAGTTTTGGTTTGTTTTCCGACAACCCTCATCCCCCCCCCCCCCCCCCCTCCCCCTTCCCCAGTGAGGTTTTATACTCCCAGGCATCATATGAGGGGGAGGAGGGTGGGGGGGGGGGGGGTGGATGGGATAGTGTGAAAGCATGATGTGAAAAATCGATATAAAAAGAAAAGGAAAGAAATCATGCAGATTAAATGCCCATTCCACTCTACCTCCAAGAGATTTCCACTGTGTGTGGGTGATGGGATGGATGACTTAAAAAAAAAAAAAAAAAAAAGATAAACGCACACACACACACTGGTATGGTGTTTAGACATCATCCCCAGGTAAGAGAAAGCGAGTTTATTAATGGAAAGAAAACAGTCATGTCACATATGCAAAAAGTTCTTGGCATAATGCCAATCGTGGAACACCAGAATTGTAGCAAGGACGGAGGAGGTAATTCCACTTACAGCTTTGCTAACTCAACGATTCGCATGGCTTGCTGATGTTGCATGTTATACAGCCTTTGTGGCCGGCTGGGCTGTAGACAGCTTGACTGGCTTTGCAGCACGGTGCTGTGGGTTGCTGTTTTCCTCAAGGCAGCAGAGAGAGATGTCCAGTGCATCTGTGGTATCCTCTGTCAATCCATGCGTTGCGGCTGCTGGTCTATTGTGTTGACATTCCTGTTCAGATTTGTGAGCGATATTCCAAATGACCCTGTTCACATTAAGTCCTGTGGTGGTGTTTCGAGACATGGAGTCCCGAGTTGATATGAGTGCTAAAGTCTCACATTTGCACTCCAAGCAAAGGGACTGCTCCTGTAGCAAGTTTGCTCATCTTGAAGGGAAAGAAGAGGAGAAAGAAAACATGGTAGAAGTTGAAGGTACGTGTTTTCCTTCTTTCTGTAAAAACAGGAAGAGAATTTCTGCTTCAGGGGTGAGGCAGCTGTAAAAATGAGTTGATGCATGGAAATTCTGGATTCCAAAAGACCTGATGCTGAAAAGGATAAAGAGAATAAGTCTGCTTTGGGGCGGTTAAGTTGCGTACACTTCCTCTGAAAAAAGGGGGTGGGGTTGTTTTGGTTATCCGTTGAAGATAGAAAATGTGAAAGGAAACTGGGGGAGTCAGTGGGATCCAGTGACAGGAAGTGTATGTTCAGGTCTGTTCTGTGCATCTAGACAAAAATAGCAGTAGAATAGGGACCACACCACACAGACATGCACGCACAAACACACACATGGCACACACTCACATGCACACACACACACACACACACACACACTCACCACACACACACATGCGCATGCACACACACACACACACACACCCACATGCTTGCACACACGCGCGTGCACACACACACACACACACACACACACACACACACACACACACACACACACACACAAAGTATATATATGTTTGCACACATACTCATGTTTGCACACACCCCTTTTAACATACTACTGCGATGCCATTTCTTTAAGACTCAATTTATAGTTTAAAAAAAAAAAAAGAAATCATTGACACCAATTTGTTGTACACAACAGCAACAAGGCAATGGGGATGAATGCAACCACAAAGACAACAACAACTGCAAAGGGTATTATTCTGTACACGTTATACAGGATTCACTTCTGAATCCAGTCCACTGAGGAGGAAAAAGTTGAGTTTAGATGACAGTTGGAACTGTTCCAATGGCATTTTGCTCCAGCTGCGGTTTGAACCGGTACTGACGCCGTTTAGATCAGCGATAATGTCATTGGACAGACGTATTCCTTTCAAGCGTTCAGGGGAAAGGGATGGAGAGGAGGGGGTAAACTGGTTAGGAGTGTTGGGTGTGCTTGCAGGCTACAAGTGAAGAGCATTGAATAAAAATTTAAAAGTGCGCTCCCCATTTTCTACAAAGAGTGTCGCTACACACAAGTTTTATAGTAACTGAAAGTGCCATATGAACTCATTTTTGAAATAATCTTAAACAGCTTGACCAGTGAATTGATATGGAAACCTTTATGTATTGATGGTTCAGTTTTAATCAGGACGAAAGCCTGTGGAATATTGATTTGAGGTAATTACTGCTTGCAAAATCATCTCTGCACTTAAAACAACTTTATGACAGGCATGGTTTGGAGGGAAGCACTTTTTTCCCACTGCACATGCACACACATACTCAAAAACATACCAGGATTTGCATCTTAACGTGCTGTACACTAAAATCGCTTTTTTTTTTTTTTAGTAACATTGTAGAATACTCGAGACTCTTGATATGATATATATACTCCTTCAGACCTGTA
>JADBJO010001962.1:143404-153404 GCA_016801955.1 Conus betulinus | reverse complement strand
TGCTGCTGGCTGTAATGCTGAAGTCCGTTTCCGGACTCTCAGTATTTTAGCCACTATGTCATGGAACAGGGTTCATACAATATTCAGAGCTTCGAAAATGTTTAGGGAAACTGAGGTACTCTTTTTCAGGCTTTAAACGTCTGTAAAACCTGGCTAAGGTCAGTGGAAATTTCTGCATTTTATGTTTTGCCAGCATACATGCGCACATGCTAAAGATTCCGTGGTTGTTGGCAAGCGAGTTCAGTTTCCAGGATGATTCAAAGATTCATGTCAGGAACTTTTCAGTTTTTAAGAAACAGGGAAAATAGAGCCAGCTAACAGTTAACATCAAAATGGTTGAATTTTTGCTTGTTTATTTGGTTTTTTTTTTTTTTTTTTGTTAATCGAAGCTGGCAACATGTACTCTGGTAAAAAAAAAAAAAAAAGAAAGGTAAGAAGATTATACAGAAGTATTTCCGATCAGTGTGACTTGTCAACAGCATTTGTATAGAGAGTTTGGAAATTCAGCCTGTTTGGTTCTGGAGGAGTGTGACAATTGTGTGCCATTGAGTATGAACCCTGTGGAAGCTGTTGACGACTGATGCCTGTTCACCAGCTCCATGGGGAGGGGGAGGGGAAGGGGGGACAGCCCCGATGTGGCCCTGTGTGGTGGGTTGGGCAGGTAGCCACGTGATCTTCTCTCACAGCAGCTGCGTCTGTACTATTGAAAAAAAATATATATGCGTTGATTGATGATCAACAGGTTGTGTAGGAAGGTGGGAGGGTGTTTGGAAATGGTCTGTAGATACACGGGATTTTACACGTGGCACCCGATAGTCTTGAACCCTTTCCCCAAGCCTGTTTCTTCTTCTTTCTCTCCGTCGCTCGCTCTGTCTGTCTGTCTGTATGTCTGTCTCTCACTTTCTGTCTGTTTCTCTCTCTCTCTCTCTCTCTTCTGTCTCTCTCTCACTCTCTGTCTCTGTCTGTCTGTCTCTCTCTCTCTCTCTGTCCATCTGTCTGTCTGTCTATCTCTGTCTCTCTCTCTCTCCCATGGAGATGTTAGGGGTTCTTTCAGTACAGATAATATCTCTTATCTTCGGGAGGTCCTTGGCTAGTAATGCCCTCTTTTTTGCCACTTAAGAAAAAAAAAAAAAAAAAACCTATCTTTCACTGTGGCCTATTCTGTTTTTGCTCCGGCGGGAAGTTGAAGTCGTATACACTGTTTTTTTTTTCTCAGGTCACAATTCAGCACATGCTGACTTTTTTTTTTTTTTTTTTTTTTAAATTTTTAAAAATATTTAAAGATCCTGCAACTTGGTAGTTCAACTGTGCAACCAGGGCTGACATCAGCTGTCCATACTGCTGTGTGTTTAATGAGCAATTGTGTCGTTGATGTACGTTTTGCAGTATTGGAATGCTTTTCTTTTCTTTATCAATCTGTCTGTCTGTCTGTCTATCTCTCTGTCTGTCTGTCTATCAGGGGATGGAAATGGGACAGGAATGGCTGACACCACCAGTAAGGCCACTTTGATCAGCCTTAAAGATGTCAACTGGTCAGCAACTGTGTTCTTTGTTTTTAGCTGTTCGTGAGTAGATGCGTTGATGTTTGCTACTTTTTCAGGAACCCCCCCCCCCCCCTTCCCCCCCCACTCCACGAGGTGATAGCCCTGGTAAAGCCCTTTGAGGTCAGTTTACCACTGGTAATAGAATTCGCTGTCTTTTTGTCTTTCAACTTGCTGTCGGCTGGAATCATTGGGGTGACTTTTGGAAACATGTCACAGAACTTGAATTAATAAGCTGGGTGAGATTTGAGGGATTATAGACAAGTGTTCGTGATTGTTCATGTGGAATGTATGTGGTGGTTTTGTTTCACTGCCGTTTGTTAACCAGTTCCAGCGCCTGTTATAATCTTCATCATATGTGGCCTAAAATTTTTGCGCCCACTTGTCATGGAACTCCTGGCACCCAGTTTTTTTTTTTTTTTTGATAGGAATAAAGCCTTGTACCTCACGGGTCTGCATAGACCCATGCTTTTTTTTTTTTCCTGAAAGACTTAAGCCTTTTTGTATGTTGTGGGTCATCATGCATCCAGACTTTTTCCAAAGGAATAAAACCTTTACGTAGTTTTGTTTTTTTATGTATTTGCAAACGAAACACACACACACACACACACATACACACACACACACACACACACACACACACACACACACACACACACACATTTTTTGGCATAGATGCAGGGTCAGACTTTACTGACAAAATTTTGCGGGAGGTAGCTTATAAACGGATTTAGTCATTGAGTGAAAATTATAACTGTGGGTCATGTACTACCCATGACATACAGAGCTTTCCTGGCTCAAGTGAGTTCTCAGACATCTGTTCAACTGTGAATCAGTGGTGATGTGTTTTTTTTTAATTTCTTTCTCTTTTTTTTTTTTTTTTTTTTCCCTACTCCAGCACAAGTATGCATCACAGACCCCTGGGAATAGTTCACCCTCCTATTCATTCCTAACGGTCCTGCTCCTTGGTGAAAGTGCGTTTTCCCCCCACCCTGTAACCAGTATTATTTGTGTGTGGTGAATGATTTCCATGCTGTGAAGTCTGTGTAGTCATGGCCATTGAATGCTGTTGCAGAACATGAGAGACTCTACTGTGTTTGTGCGTGCAATACATGCATTTACTTACCTGCATCATGCTAGTATTACAGTGGCTGACTTGAAAGCCTTCCTACACCTGTGATCGATCTATGTTTAGAGATCCACAAACTCCTTTTTTTTTTTTTTTTTTTTTGGTTATATTAAAGGGAAACCGAAACACTGTATCATGAACTAAAAAATGGTTCAATTTGTTGTGAGTGTGAATTTGAAAGGCGAAAGGTAACTGCAAAAGTGTCGAATTGAAAATGCCTCTCTCTCTCTCTCTCTTTGTTTCTCCTTCACACACACACACACACACACACACACACACACACACACACACACACACACACACACACCACACACACACACACCACTCTAAATTGTTGGTGGGAAATACACACACACACCACTCTAAATTGTTGGTGGGAAATAATTAAAGCAGTCAGTATTAATCCCAATCCATATAAACAGTTGTTCCCCAAAATAACTTGCCCACAGCGGCTCTGGATGAGGTTTCTCATTTAAGATCGTCCAGAACGATCTAATATTGTGATAATCATACTTTATTGAGACACCTTAGAATAGTCTGATAGTCATAATACAGTCATACTGTATAATTCAGACACTGTAGAATAGTCTGATAGTCATGACGTAGTCATACTGTATAGTCCAGACACCTCACAATAGTCATATAGTCATGATACAGTGGGGACGCTGTAGAAGTCCTCTAGTCGCATTATCAACAAGTGTAGACTTTAAAAGTTGAAAGGCCATATAATGTTGCTATTATGATATCTCTGATTCTAGAGTTGTGTTATAGGGCCATGTTGTCATTGTTGGACTACTACCTGTAATTGTGGCATTGATTTAAAAAGGCCATATTGTGGTGTCAGGTTACTACCTGTAATTTTGCAGTGATGTTGAAAAGGCCATATTTTGTGTCGCTAAGATACTCGCTGTAGCTGCAGAGTTATGTTCAACAGGCTTGTTGCGTTGTTTTTGTGAGACTACCTGCAGTGTTTGGTTACGGTGAAAGCTCATTTTTAGCGGTGGTGTAATGCAGTGGTAGAGGATATGGAAAGATTATGTGTGCTGTGTGACTCTGAAGTGCTGAGAAACATGTTAAAAGGTTTTGTTCTTTACCATACTGCCTGGTATGCAGTGTTTTTTAAACATGTGTTGTTGTGATATTATTTGCAGTGGTAGACATTTGCATTGAAAGGTCATGTTGTGTTGTGATGATATTATTTGCCCTTGGCACAGTTATGTGGAAAGGTTATAAATTGTTGTGCTACCGTCTGTAAGGGTGGTGTTTACAGTGCAAGGTCATACTGTGTTTTTTGTGATATTACCCGTGAAGTTGTGCTAAAAAGGTTCTATTGTGTTGTTGTCAGGCCTTTTACGACAGTTTTACAAAGCATGAAGTATTTTCAGCGTTGCCCAGATGTGTGTGCGTGTGACGTCTGCAAGGAGATCATCCCTAACGTGGCGGTGACTTTGTCTCACCCTGGTTTGACGAGCGGTCGTTTTCCTCTCCCCTGTACAAAGTCACAGTGGTTGAACTGATATCTGTATATATTTGTTTCATGCCTGTGGTGTGTGTGTGTGTGTGTGTGTGTGTGTGTCTAAGTGGAAGTCAGATTTATTCCAGCAGTATTGTAGAGTCCACAGGAAGCAGTTGATTATCATTTGTATTTTTTTTCTTCCCAGGTTCAAGAGTGTGCTTACTCAGATATTTATTGTTGATGGTGTGTGAAAAGATTGATTTCTTTAACTAGTGTGCATAAATCATGTGTGAGACGGCCAGTAGTGATGGTGATCTGATTTGACAGTTCTTCCTGAGTACATCCCCCCCACTTCCACCCCTCAACCCCCCCCCCCCCCCCCCCCCCCCCCCCCCCCTCCCCACCCACCCTCCGCCTCCAATTTGAGAAATTCTTATGTCTTTGTGTTATAGATTTCCAGTTTGATATCCCCCCCCCCCCCCCCCCCCCCCCCCCCCTGTTCCGGAGTGATATCTCGTTGATTGACTTTCCTTTAACTTGATCATAGTCTTATGATAATGTGTATGACAACGTGTGTGAATCTCAATTTATCTCTTGGAATTCAGTTGTGTATAAAAGATCTTTTCCCCCTTTTTGCAATTTTCCCCCGTTTCCTTCCTCAGCTTCCATGACGTGCATGCTCTTTGTACATAGAATTCTTTCCTCATCTATTTTACCAGGTTTTATTCTTTTTTTTTTTTTCTACCAATCAGTGATACAGCTTTGATGCTCAGGCCTTGAGGATTTAATAAGGCGTAAGTCCTTCAGAAACAAAAGGAAGAAGTCTCTGTGTGATTTATTCTTCTGTTTCTGCTGCTTTGAGTTGCTTCCTGGTCTTCTTTGCCAACCTGTACAGACAAGCTTTAGACAAGCGTTGGAGGAAAGGACAGGAACAGGAGAGATATATTTCTTATGTGTATGTATGAAAGAAGATCAGATGGATGTGTGTGTGTGTGTGTGTGTGTGTGTGTGTGTGAGAGAGAGAGAGAGAGAGAGAGGAAGAGGGCAAATTGATCTGCTACAGGAGCACACAGACTTCACACACATCTCTCTCTCTCTGTTGTCTTGTCTGTCTGTCTGTGCATCTTTCTCTCGCGCTTGCTTGCTCTTTCTTTTGTGTGTGCGTGAGTGTCTGTATGTGTGTGTGTGTGTGTGTGTGTGTGTGTGTTACGCAACAAAACAAGCAAGCGAGAAAAAAAAAACATACATATACTTTCAGAGAAAAAAATATATATACTTTAAGGCAAACTGACAAACAGGCAGACAGACATGAGAAATCAAGATAAACAACAGTAAAATCTTTCTTTTGTTGTGGGTTAAAAAAGGCAAGTTCTCTCTGCCTCCGTCTCTCTCCACCCTCCTCCTCCTCCATGTTCTCTTTTATTCTCTTTCCATATAGTCACACACACACACACACACACACACACACACACACACACACACACATCCCAGTTCTAGACGTACCTTTGTTTTCCATCTATCCTCCCATTGCACCCCACCCCCCCCTCCCCTTCTTCACAGTACAGCCACCCCCTCCCCCACACTTCCTGTCTATGGTCTTGCATTAGCTTCTCAAAAAGCCCACATCTCTCGTACCTGCATCTCACTTTGTCTGTGTCCCCCCCCCCCCCCCCCCCCCCCTGTCTTCCATTCCTCCTCTCACCCTCTTTTCTGTCAACTCTTTGTTTTCCATACTGGGCTGCATACCTGGGTAGAGCAGACTGGGGTGCTGCTTGTTGGCGCTGCAATCAGTCACTTCCGTTTTGTTCAGTCTAAAAGCAGTCACTTGCCCACATGTGGACGTATATGCGGGCGTGCACAAGCATGCATGCACTCACGAACACATGCACAATGAGAGAGGAAGAAGAGTAGGCTATTCCTCAAGACAAACGACTGTGCAAAGTAGAATGATTGGTTGGTTTACAGATAGTAACAACATTTTGATTCCTTGGAGGGATAACATTATAGGTCTGATTGTCAATAAAAGGGATAACATTATAGGTCTGATTGTCAATAAACTATTCATAGAACTGATGGTGTTTCTCCGCAAGTTGAGCTTTGGATAGACATAAGCTGTTTTGCTCATTATGATGATCAGGTGCAAAGAGTTTGCAAGATAACAATGTTTATGTCTATTTATATACCAGCTTAATCCTAGTAAGTGAGGGGCTTGAAACCTGTTTCAAAACAAAGAGAAAAAAAACTAACAAACAAAACCAGCAGAAAGATGGTGTCTGACTGTTAATAAAAAGGTGTAAGGCATCTGATTACTGAGAGTTATACGTAAGAACTATTTTCTTCTCGGAATTGAAATGGCATCACTTCATACTCATGAAAAAATAAGCAATACATACCATGTTCTTTTTAAACACTGATTTTTGTTTCAAAATGTGGGAAATTTTTCGCCATGAATACTGAGCCCATGCAGAAAGGGCAAACAGATCATCAGTGTTAACTCTTTGAGTGAAAAAATCCTGCTCTACCGAAACAGTCAGGCAGAGATTTGAACCAACAATTCCAGGATTACGAGTCCTGTGCTCTACTAGCTGAATCATTTCGCTCCCCCCCCCCCCCCCCTCCACCCCCCACTCTACCAGAGTAGCATTACGGTCCCAAAGACATGACCAACAAACTAGACAAGTCAGGAGTTATCTGCTAGCTGGACTCTCAGGATTTCCATCTTGGATGTGACAAAAAAAAAAAAAAAAAAAAAAAAAAAAAAAAAGAAAAGAAAAGAAAAATCAGAAGGGGGTATTAAAGAACATCGAAAGGAACTTTCAACAATAGGAGCACACTTGAGAGAGGCCAAACACTGAATTCCAACTGCAAGACATCCAAGTGCTGGACAGAAATTCCAGATGGCTTCAGAGCAAAGGGTGGCGGAGGAGAGAGAGAGAGAGAGAGGGGAGAGAGAGAGAGAGAGAGAGGGGGGGGGGGGGGGATGACGGGGGTGGGTGTGTAGGTGGTGGGGTAAAGGAGGCCCTTTTGCCATCACCGCCACCACCCCAGATGCAAACTGTGGCCGCAGACATCACCCGACACCACGGGAGTGCGCGCGCCACCCTGCTGCAGTCAGTGGGTCTGGGGTTTTAAATCCCGGTGTGTTTGGTGAGTGAATGAACTCCTGTTTTAACTGACAGCCATGATGAGTATAGATGCTGAAAGGGAGCGAACGCTCGCCGAAAGCAGCTCCTGTGAGTGTCTTACTTGTCACCAGAGAGCGAAATGTTGCACATTTTCTGTCCAAATTTAGCGTCAGTCAGTCATTCCCCTGACCGCTGAGGTCGTTGGGGGGAGGGGGAGGGGGAGAGGGGGGGGGGGGGGGGGGGGGGACGTGATGAGGCGTATAATCTCCTAAACAGGCGCTTGCTATCGAGACAGAAAATAAAGGCAACAACAGTAACAGTAAACTGTATACTAGCTGCTTCTAAATAGACTGCAATGTTGAAGAGCAGGGAAGTTTCAGTTCCAGGTTTATCAAAAAAGACGTCATCACATGCAGGCTAAACCAGAAGCAGAAACTGGAAGGAATGGAGAAGAATCAAGAAAGATAACACTAAAAACAGACGAGAAGAGAGAAGAGGGACAACTCACACACAAGAGCCCCTAGTCGTCGCTGACTGACGTTGTTGGTTTGTTTGTTGCTTCCCCTCCCCCCCCCCCCCCCCCCCCCCCCCCCACCACACACACACCCCGCCCTCCCCCTGTCCACCCTCCCTTCCCCATGTGCGGATTCTCAAGGACGCAAAGAAGGGCACCCACTCTACAAATCTAGCTAATACTGGGACAGAAACACATGCACAACATAATAAGCAAACAATAAAATATTTAGTTTAATGAGTGCGACCCTTTTTCTTACGAACAGCCGAAAAAAGGTCACGATGTGTTGGTATTAAACTATCCCCCCCCCCCCCCCCCCCCCCTCTCACCCACACACCATTTTTTTTTCTAGCGAGTAAATCAACAACAAATCCAACACAGCCAGGTGAGTCACAAGCAGAAACAGTCGATTATAACGTATTATTATTATTGTTATTATTATCATCATTTATATATGATTATTATTATCATTCTTATTATTATCATTATTATTATTATTATTATTATTATTATTATTATCATTATCATTATTATCATCATCATCGTCATCATTATCATTATCAATATTATTATTATTATTATTATCATTATCATCGTTATTTTTATTATCAATTTTTATTATTATCATTATCATTGTGGTTCTGTTTTTTCGTTGTTGATAAATTTATTTCAGGAAGGTGACGAGTTGGGACATGGTGCGAAAGGTACAAAACGCTCAGGTGCTTTGTCCTTTCTGTGGATCACAGGAGAGATGCAGAGAAATGGAAGATTTCTCTGGAGCAAGGCCCTGCCTAAGATCCACTGTGCACAACCAGCTCCTGCGTCCCAAGGGGGACTCTCAATGGCAACGCTGCGCCGGCTTACAAGGAAAAAGGGACCTAACCTACCCTATGCTTTTTGGTGACTTTTGGCAGTTGTGTCCCAAAGAGACGACGGCGATGCCGGATCACAGTTAAAGAAACAGGAATGTGGCCAGTGGGAATGTTACACCAACTCGGTTTTAGAAGGGAATGGCTGAACTTATTCTGAGAGAGAGAGAGAGAGAGAGAGAGAGAGAGAGAGAGAGAGAATGGGCGTTCAAAGAGGGACAAGGGAACTAAACAAGGCACGACAAAGAAAATATATTACATGATTTGTCTCCCTTTCAAGCAGGCTTTGCGTGTCTTTGCTTCTCCTAAAGACTAGTCCACACATCCCGTTTACGACTTTCTTGTCTTGCACTTTTAAACTGAACGATGATTTTTTTTTTTTTTTTAACAGGCATTGGCGGCATGAATGAAGACAGTAACGACGACGAAGACAACCAGGCCGATGATGTAGACGATGACGTCGAAGACGTTGACAACAGTGACAAAATGGCGATGACGACGATGACGATGACGATGACGATGATCTCGTGGCAGCTTTGTGCCTTACACAACGTTTTACATGCAGCACACGCGGCACACATCAGACCGTTTCATTTTTTTTTCTTCTCTCTCCTTCTCCTTTCCTTGTTCTTGTTCTTCTTCTCTTTCGTTTGGTTTTCTTTTTCTTTTCTTTATTTTTGTAGAAGAAACTATCGACAGCACCTGCGATGGTGAAGGTGGAAAAAGGGAGGCAATTAAGAAGACGGCATGAAGGCGAAGTCAAGGGAGTACCGGAAATAAGGAGCATAAGGGCGGTTATGGGAATGTCACTTCCAAAGACTACCGTGAATGAAAAACATGCCCTAAAAGCTTTCGCTTTGACGACGTACAACTCAACCATTCATGACTGTCACTTCCTTGCTCCAGGAGTGAGGGCGAAGGCACCAAAGGTCCAGCAAGTCAGGGTGAGGTTGGCTCAGTTATCTCTACCGGCCTCTAACCCTCAGCATGGTGGGGAACAAACAGGCAGCTCCTGCAACAAATTAAAAAAAAGAAAGTTTATTAGTCCTGCGAGAGAATCCAGACAAAACAGATTACAGGACAAAATACGATGCATTTCGACCTCTTGGCTCTTTTTCAGGCAATACAACAACATTTTGGACAATGTAAACGCAGAACGAGCAACCACGTACCTTCTCATATTCGGCGCAAAAAAACTTGAGTGGTCCGCCGACATGCAGGCCTAATACTAGATAAGCTAATTACGAAAACAAGAAGTGGTCCACATTTTCCCCATGGATAGGAACGGTCCAAACAGGGGAACAGTCAGGACCAAACACAGCACTGCCAGACACTGTGAAGACTGAAGGAGAGACCCACCAGTACA
>JADBJO010001962.1:135904-138404 GCA_016801955.1 Conus betulinus | reverse complement strand
CAGAACCTCGGCAGCAGGTGAGCTACGAACAGATTATCATGTCAATACCTGACTGATCTTCCGTACACAAATATAAATGGTCGTCAGTCATCACCTTGATGATCCCCTTCAAGACACTGTAGATTATCGTGGGTCTTTATCTCGCTGAATCCCTTACAGTGCGGTAGATGATCACCACTCATTACCTTTCTCTTACCCTGACACCACTGCCGATTATCCTTAGTCATGACCTTAATTCACCCCTCTACACCACGATAATTTTCTCGTCAGTCATTATTCAACTCAGGCCCCCCCCCCCCCCCCCCCCCCATCACGATCTCTAGATTATCCTCAGTCATTACCTTACTTGCCTCCCCAAAAACAATGCAGATAATCGTCAGTCATTAACCTTACTCATCCCCCTAAACATCACTATAGATTATCCTCAGTCATTATCTTACGCACCTCCCCCCAAGAACACTGCAGATTATCGTCAGATTATCGTGTACTCACCTTCCCCCAAACACTGTATGATTGTCAGCCATTACCTAGCTGATCTCCTATAACGACACTGTAGATTATCATCAATCATTACTTTGCTGATACCCTTACAACACTGTCGATTATTATCAATCATTACTTTGCTGATCCCCTTACAACACTGTCGATTATCATCAATCATTACTTTGCTGATCGCTTTAAACAACACTGTAGATTATCATCAATCATTACTTTGCCGATCGCCTTAACAACACTGTAGATTATTATCAATCATTACTTTGCTGATCCCCTTAACAACACTGTAGATTATATATTACTCGTTATCTTGCTGATCTCCTTAGCAACACTGTAGATTATCATCAATCATTTTGCTGATCTCCTTAGCAACGCTGTAGACTATCATCAGTCATTACCTCGCTGATCCACGCTACAACTCTGCAGATTATCATCAGTCATTACTCGCTGATTCCCTTAACAACACGACAGATTATCACTTATTACCTTGCTCATCTGCCGAACGATACTGTAGATTGTCATCAACATTACTACTTGCTTATCCTTCTATAAAGAATGTTTGTTATCGTCAGTCGTTATATTGCTCATTTCCCTCTAATGATACTGTAGATTATCGTCAATCACCACACTGCTATTCCCCCCTTACGATACCGTTGACTATTAGCAGTGATGCACGGAGTTACTTACCTTCTTTAACTGACAATATGAACATGATATGAAATAATCATGGTGTCCTGACTGTAAGAAATATTGAGAGTTGAAATTTGTGAAGTAGGATGCTGTTGAAATATGATGTAGAAAAGGATACCATTGTAAAGAACTATTGAAATATATGAGAAATGGGGATAACATGATATTCAAAGAAATGTTCAAGTATGATGTGAGTTTGGAAACAATAGGAGCAAAGAAATATTGAAATACTATGTGAAATAGGATATCACGGTGCTATAAAAATGCTACAATACAAATAAGATACTATGGAAAGAAAGAAATGTTAAACTAAGAAATGAAGCAGAATCTTATTACAAGTAGAAAAAGCTGAAATATGTTATTACGAAGATACCAAGGTGATGAAAAATCTTGAAATGGAATGTAAAGAGTAGGAACAGAGAAACATTAAAATATAATATGAAACAGGAATTTTGACATGCTATATGACACAGACGCCTTGGTAATAATAAAAAAAAAGATGTTTGAAAGCAATGTGAAATATTACGCTAAAAGATGGTAACAGAAATGTTAAGATATCGTGGCAAATAAAACATGATGATGAAGAAATATTGAAATATCATGAATGATATAATACAATCCCCAAATGACTGTGAAATGTTCAAGCAGAAATGGAAATATGAAAACGAAAAGAAAAAAAAAAAAAGAAAAAAGAAAAATGGAGCTTAAACTCAAGGGTGCACGCGCGTATGCAGAGAGAGAGAGAGAGAGAGAGAGAGAGAGAGAGAGAGAGAGAGAGAGAGAGAGAGAGAGAGAGAGAGAGAGAGAGAGCACTGTAGCCTTTTGTTGTTTACTGGTTTCTTTCTTTGTCCGTCTGTGTAGGCCTCACTAATGTGACACATGGCAGTCAAGTGTTAGTCGCTGGCTGCTTTCTGTTCAGATATGTATAGGCCTTTTTGTTGACAGGGCACTCTGTACTCTGGAATTTTTCCTTCTACATGTATTTATCATACATTCACATATGTACAGGCCATGCTGTCGGCAAGCCAGACGTGTAAATCTTATCGACGACGGTGCGTAGCACATTCTGGTTTTAATTTTAGCATCTCTCTCTCTCTCTCTCTCTCTCTCTCTCTCTCTCTCTCTCTCTCTCTCTCTCTCTCTCTCTCTGTGTGCGTGTGCGTGTGTGTGTGTGTTTGTGTGTGTGGTGTGTGTGTGTGTGTGCATACGCGCGTTTTTTTCTTTTTTTTTTTTTTCTGAGGGCACGGTTTAACAAAGCTATGAGCTTATCCATTCTACCCTAAATAAAAATATTCGTTTCCTCTCTCTCTCTCTC
>JADBJO010001962.1:130904-133404 GCA_016801955.1 Conus betulinus | reverse complement strand
AAGGGACTCTCTCTTTCTCTCGTACTCTTTATTCTCTGTATGTGTGTCTTGCATGAATCCAAAGTTCTCTCTCTCTTTATGTCATCCATGGATCCTCTGTTCTCTCTTTGTGTCTTGCATGGATCTTCTGTTCTCTGTCTTTGTGTCTTGCATGGATCCTCTGTTCTCTCTCTTTGTTTCATCCGTGGATCCTCTGTTCTCTCTCTTTGTGTCATCCATGGATCCTCTGTTCTCTATCTTTGTGTCTTGCATGGATCCTCTGTTCTCTCTCTTTGTGTCATCCATGGATCCTCTGTTCTCTCTCTCTCTCTCTCTCTCTTGTTTGTGTCATCCATGGATCCTCTGTTCTCTCTCTTTGTGTCATCCATGGATCCTCTGTTGTCTCTCGTTATGTCATCCATGGATCCTCTGTTCTCTCTCTCTCTTTGTGTCATCCATGGATCCTCTGTTCTCTCTTTGTGTCATCCATGGATCCTCTGTTCTCCTCTTTGTGTCATCCATGGATCCTCTATCCTCTCTCTTTGTGTCATCCATGGATCCTCTGTTCTCTCTCTTTGTGTCATCCATGGATCCTCTATTCTCTCTCTCTTGTGTCATCCATGATCCTCTGTTCTCTCTCTTTTGTGTCATCCATGGATCCTCTGTTCTCTCTCTTTGTGTCATCCATGGATCCTCTGTTCTCTTTCTCTTTGTGTCTTGCATGGATCCTCTGTTCTCTCTCTTTGTGTCACTCATGGATCCTCTGTTCTCTCTCTTTATGTCATCCAAGGATCCCCTGTTCTCTCTCTGTTTGTGTCATCCATGAATCCTCTGTTCTCTCTCTTTGTGTCATCTGTCTCTTTGTGTCATCGCCGAATTTCTGTCCTCTCGCCTTGTGTCATCCATGGATCCTCTGTTCTCTCTCTGTGTCATTCATGGATTTTCTGTTATCTCTTTGCATTATCCATGGATCCTCTGTTCTCTCTCTTCGTGTCATCCATGGATCCTTTGTTCTCTCTCTTTGTGTTATCCACGGATCTCTGCTGCTCTCTCTCTCTCTCTCTCTCTCTCTCTCTCTCTCTCTCTCTCTCTCTCCCCATGAGTCCTCTGTTCTTTGTCTTTGTTCCTTCCGTGGACCCTTTATTCTCCCTCTTTGTACCTTCCATGTATCCTTTGTTCTCTCCGTTTGTGTCATCCACGTATCCTCTGTTCTCTCTCTCTTTGTGTCATTCTTGGATCCTCTATTCTCTTTCTTTTGTGTCATCCATGGATCCTCTGTTCTGTGTGTCATCCATGGATCTTTTGCTCTCTCTCTCTCTCTCTCTCTCTCTCTCTCTGTCCCATGAACCCTCTGTTCTCTGTCTTTGTTTCTTCTGTGGACCCTTTGTTCTCCCTCTTTGCGCCTTCCATGTATCTTCTGTTCTCTCTGTTTGTGTCATCCGCGGATTTTCTGTTCTCTCTCTTTGTATCATTCATGGATCCTTTGTTCTCTCTCTCTTTGTGTCATCCATGGGTCTTTTGTTTTTCTCTCTCTTCTTCGTGTCATCCATGGATCCTCTGTTCTCTCTCTGTGTCATCCATGGATTCTTTTGCTCTCTTTCTCTCTCTCTCTCTGTCTGTCTGCCCCATGAACCCTCTGTTCTCTGTCTTCTTTGTTCTTCCGTGCACCCTTTGTTCTTCCTCTTTGTGCTTTCCATGTATCCTCTGTTCTCTCTCCTTGTAACATTCTTGGATCCTCTGTTCTCTTTTCTCTGTGGTCTCTCTGTTTGTGCCATCCATGGATTTTATGTTTCTCTCTCTCTTTGTATCATCCATGGATCCTTTGTTCTTTCTCGCTCTCTTCGTCATCCATGGATCCTCTGTTCTTTCTCTTTGTATCAACCACGGATCTTCTGCTCTCTCTCTCTCTCTCTCTCTCTCTCCTCTCTCCTCTCTCTCTCTCTCTCTCTCTCTCTCTCTCTGTGTCTCTCTCTGTCTCTGTCCCATGAATCCTATGCTCTCTGTCTTGGTTTTCTTCCGTGGACCCTTTGTTTCTCCTCTTTCTGCCTTCTATGTATCTTCTGTTCTCCCTGTATTATTCTTGGATCCTCTGTTCTCTCTCTTTGTGTCATCCATGGATCCTCTGTTCTCTCTCTGTGCCATCCACGGATCTTTTGATCTCTCTGTCTGTGTCTTCTATGAGTCCTTTGTTCTCTCTCTCTTGTGCCTTGCATTAATCCTCTATTCTCTTTCTTTGTGTTATCCATGGATCCTCTGTTCTCTGACTTTGTGTCATTAACGATTGTCTGTTTCTCTCTCCTTGTTATTCATGGATCTTTTGTTCTTCTTTATGTCATCCAAAGATCCCTTGTTCTCTATCTCTTTTGTGTCACCACCACGTATGTTTCTTCTTCTTCTTCTTCTCTCTCTCTCTTTTGTGTCTTCCATGAATCCTTTGTTTTCTGTCTTTGTTTCTTCCAGGACCCTTCGTTCTCTCTCTTTGGTGTCTTCCATGGATCCTCTGCTCTCTTCTCTTTGTGTC
>JADBJO010001962.1:105904-120904 GCA_016801955.1 Conus betulinus | reverse complement strand
CATATTCATACTTCCTTTGATATTTTCATTCTCATTTCTTTTTTTCCCCCCTCTCCTTCCACCTTTTCTTCTTTTTTTCTTTAAAAAACAAATCTTTGCCAAGCCATTAATGTAACGACGAAGGAATTGTTAGCCTGCACTTGTTTTCCCCCGATACTAAGACTGTCCACACATATTCTTGTTCAGTCAATCAGTGGGAGATTGCATCTCTAAGGAGATCCAAGTGAAGGCTGTTTAGCACAATTCTTAACTGCTAACATCACGTACGTGACTAACAATACTTGGGTAAGGAAACCCACAGAGCTGACCACGCTGACAGTTGTCACCTTGTGACCTCCCTTGCATCCTTGAATGGATCCTCAAGAGCACGCTCAAAGATTATCCCTTACATTTATAGTGTTCACATAAGGATCTTAGTTTTTCAGCCACTTAGTTCCATACCACACTTTCTTTCGTTTGACTTTTTAGTCTTCTCTGGCTGCTTTGAGGTGCGGTTGGATTCCGTTTTTGAGAGCCCTTGGTGGTGAGAATACTACAGCATTGTAGATTGTTGTACATATCTCCATTTGATGCCAAGGGAGCACAGACACACATCAACCCGGCCTCCATGACGAGTACAATCCAGCAGACGAAAAGGCCTCGGAGCAGGCAATATGAATGATTCTGCCTTCAAGATGGGTTACGGCGGTCCCCATATGTTGCCAGAGATGGATTTTATATTTATGATATACTTCCCTGATTTCTCATTTCTTTCCTCTCTTCTTCCTCCACCTTTTTTTTTCTTAATCTTTGCCGAGTCATTAACGTAATGACTGAAACATTGTTAGCCTGCACTTGTTTTTCTCCACAACTAAACTGTTACTGTAATGTTGCGGTATCCTGATTCACACACCGTTTTATACCACTAACATTCACTCCCACAATTTTACTTTTCAGTCAAGGTGCCCGCAACATATCTCAACTCAGCTCGCAATTACGCTAGATGACTCCCAGAAATTGATACTCAAAAGACCCTATCAACTACCACAATTTTCTAGTTTTCAAACATCACATCACATCACATCCATCCTTTCTAGCAAAACAACAACTTCCGTAGTCCCAGTTAGATGGCTTTCATTACAATTGGAGATACTGGTGAGATGTAAATGCATCTAGTCTATCATCACAGACTTGCTATCATCACAGACTTAACAATCTCCTGAGATCAAATCCCTTTCCATGTGGGATATCTGACTACTGTTCAACTGCAAGTCAGCACAAATAGATATACAGAAGAGATCCAATGGTCAACTTACTGAACCTGACAGGAAAAGAACGAAGGCAGTTTGAATGTCTCCTGAAGTTGAAGCTCTCCATGTCAGTCTCAATCTGTACCAAACCACACACACACACACACACACACACACACACACACATCAGCTCCTCCCCTGGTGTGTATGATCTTCTGACATTTTGAACAGCACAGGAGCAGACACTGTCCAGTCCAACACAGCTCCTTCAGCTTGTCGTGAAATTAATTGCACCACTCAAAACAGCCAATAAAGTAATGATTCAAAAAGATGACGCAGCTTGTCACAACCTGGCTGGACCCAAACTAGTCCACACAAGTTCAGTTAACTCTCTTCCTCTCTGAAAGACTAAGATTTCATCCACTATATTCTGGTTGCCAAAGTCAACTGACAAAAACTCCCTAGTAGTTCCACCAAAGATGTCATTAAAAAAAAAAAAAAAAAAATCCGTCGTCAAGCCAATTTTGACGTCATTTCATTTTGCTACGTAATTCTGTGTTCACCCTCATTAATCCTTTATCTTCCTTTCACCTTAAACTCTTTCTGGTTTATATATCATACGTTCCCATCACATGACAGTTCTCGCTCTCTCTCTCTCTCTCTCTCTCTCTCTGTGTGAAAAGAGAGAGCCCCGTTCTCGTGTAGGTCACAGACCACTTTCGGGACACCGCAGCCGCGGCGCGCCTCAAGCGAATCTTTCAACTGGCCACGTTGTTCTCTCTTGGTAAAACCATTCATGCTAGCATTTTTTCTTCACTGTTCAGCGAGGTCTGTATGCAGCTCCCTCCCCTCCCCCTCCCCCCATGCCCCCTCATACGCCAATACCCTGTGTGTGTGTGTGTGTGTGTGTGTGTGTGTTGCTTGACAATTTGCAAACGTCAACGACGAAGAGACTACCAGTCCTTGACCTTGAGGCAGACAGATAGCCAATCACATCAACAGGAAGTGGTGAATGACTTCCAAATGCAAGATCGACCTTGTGTCAATGTCCTGACGGTACGGACATGTTGAGACAAATACAGTGTGGGGAGAACTGAAAGCTATGAAAAATGGATTGACATCACCACAGTATCCCATAAAAATAGATAATAACAATCTGCCCACTGCTAAAGAGAAAGCAGAAGTTTTTGTAAACTTATTCGCTGATGTCAGCCGTCCTGAGGGTCTAACAAACACTGACCGAACTTAACAGAGAAAAAGAAGAAAGTGATATAACTTATGATGATCCACCACCAGATAATAGCATTAACATAATGCTCCTGTAACTGTACATGAAGTAAAAGAAGCCATTAGAGTCATTCCAATAAGGAAATCATCAGTTGGTTTAGATGCAATATCTAATCAGATGCTAAAGAATGTACCTGGAAATCTTGTATTTTTTCTTCATGCTTTGCTAAGTACTTGCTGGAATAGTAGCGACATGCCCAAAATATGGAAACAGACAATTGTTGTCCCAGTTCATAAACAAGGAAAGTCTTCTAGTGATCCTAAAAATTACAGACCTATAGCATTAACATCACACGTCTGTAAACTTTGAATAGACTAGCACATTACTGTGAAAAAAATGACATTCCTATAAATCAAGCTGGCTTTCGTAAAGGGAGATCTACTACAGAAATATTAGTGAAGTTATCAACAAATATAAAGAAACAATTTGCAAGACGTAAATGTGTCCTGGCTACATTTTTTGACATAACCAAGGCATACGATCAAGTGTGGCATTCACAGCTGTTTAAACAAACTTAAAAAATATTGGACTATCAGGAAATGTACACACTTATGTTAAATGCTTTCTGAAAGATAGGGTAATACAAACAAGAGTAGGAAAACATATTCCACCAGTAGAACTTTGTCAATGGGAATCCCCTAAGGGTCAGTGTTAGCTCCGCTTCTTTTCTCTCATTGCTATTGTATGATTTGCCAAATAAGTTATCTAAAAAGGTAGTTCTCGTTCAATATGCAGACGACATTTGCATGTGGATGGAAGTAACTCTGAAAAAAGAAAACTCCACAGCGCGATATAAATTTCATCAGAAAGATCTATCAAGATGAACTAAATAGGATGGCGGAATACATGAAGTTAAATGGATTAAACTTATCTATTGAAAAAACAATTATAATCTTTTCAATAGTGGTAATAATCCAGAAAAACTGCCAGTTTTTACATTGGGCGAAACACCTCTTAAATATGTGACAGAAGTTAAATTCCTAGGAGTCCATTTCACATCTAAACTATCATGGAAACGTTCATATTGAATACTTATTAACAAAGGCGAAGAAAATATAAAATTTCCTTAAAATTATCTCTAAAGAAAAATGGGGACAGAATTCATTTACACTGATAACTCTATGTAAATCTTTAATGAGGTCGAAAATAACATATGCCCAAGAAGTAATCTGTAGCGCTCCCAAATACCTATTGAAAAAGCTTGAAAGTATTGAGTGCAAGGCATTGAAATTAGCACTTGGCCTTCCAGTACATGCATCATCTTCTCGTACGTATTACGAAGCGCAGATGCTTCCTTAGATGAATACAGAGAGTTAGCATGTTGTAAATTTGTTATCAAGAGTACAGCTAATAAAACGCACATTAGATCTGAAATAAAAATGAGGTCAGATATTGATTTTCCTAAAAGAGCAAAATCTATAGCTCTCAAAAAAACACTGGCAACGTACACGTCAAAAAGTATGACTGATTCCGGAGTTTCAATCGATAACGATGTTCTATCCATTAGACCGTTATTTCTCCTATACCACAAAAAAACAATATTTCAAATTCTGTTCTGTGTTGATTCTAAATCAGCTCTTCAGGCATTAAAAGTTTTTCAATTGCACACAAGACCTGAAATGATCATAGAGATAAGTTGTATGATACACATGTTAATTGCAAGAGGAACCCATGTAGCTTTTTGCTGGATCCCTCACATTGTTCTTTTCATTATAATGAAAAAGTAGACAGGGCAGCTTTAATCTTAATAGAAAATTACTCTCATTAATGCACAGGTGGAAACTTAATGCATTTAAAACAAAATATGTAAAAAAAAAAAAAAAAAAAGTTTGCGTTTGCGTATGTGGAAACAAAATTACTCCAGTTCATATTGTTTCATGCAATGATGATGAAAAAATCATTCCAGTATTGAAGCAAAATACTGTGCAGGCCATTTTTCAGTCTCCAGTTTTACGTACGAATTCTTTATACACTTAGAACGCACCCCTATTGGAAAATACTTATAACATTCTTTATTAACTTTATTTGCGGGGGATAAGGAAGGAAGGGGGGGGGGTGGGGGGGGGGGGGGGGGGGGGGGGGGGGGGGGGGGGGGGGGGGGGGGGGGGGAAGAAAGGTTTTTTTTTTTTTTTTGTTTTTTTTTTTTTTTTTTTTTTTTCTTTATAATACTGTCATCCGTTTTGACTTTAATTGATTAGTTAGTTGTTGGTTATAAGTATTTTGTTTCATGTTAATCTTCTCTTATGACTTGTGTAAAGATATTCACACACTTACACATCCACAACTCTCTCACTCACACACACACACACACACACACACACACACACACACACACACACACACACACACACACACACACACACACACACACACACACACACACACACACATTCGCGTGTACGCGCACCCATACATACACACATTATGTGCACGCTCGCAATTACTACGGTACACATTCACTTTTTTTTTTTTTTTTTTTTTGTCTAATATCACGATTCGTTGTTTCAAAATCGAATTGCCCTGATGTCCAGGAGATGACTGCCGACAAACTAAAAGAATAGATTCTGACGTCATATGTCGATTTTGTTTCATTCTGAAAAAAAACAAACAAACAAACAAACAAACAACAAAAAAAAAACCCAGTTATTGGTTGAATTCAGCGGTAAATTCGTACTTCTTTCTTTGGGGGCCCGAATCACCGAGTCCTCCTCATCATGACATTATGAACGGAAACCTTTTCAGTCTAATAAATGAAGCGGTCCGATGCCCATAGAGTGAATCAGTCTACCTTGGTGTGTGACGGACAGAAGCTGTGAGCCATTGAATTCACTCTAGCACTGCGATTAACAGAGAGAGAGAGAGAGAGAGAGAGAGAGAGAGGGGGGGGGGGGACCAAATAGGAACCGAGTCAGGAATGTAGCCAAGAAAAGCAGACAGCTAGGAATTCTTGAAACAAAACAAAACGAAACGAAAACAAAACAAAACAAAACAAAAACATAACATATTGATACTGTCCGCGCTCGGTATTGTTCAAGAATATTCCAGAAACTCGTTGAAGAATAATCAGCGAGCAATGAGCAATACGTCGACTTGCAGACTTGAAGTCTGCGTTTGAGCAGGGTAAGAGACAGAGAGAAAAAAAAAAAATCCCCTCAGGAGTTGTGACATGGTGACGTGCGGAGGACTGACGTCGTCACGCTCATTTTGACAGGTGGTGACGGCAGTTCGTCCACCGCGGCGGCAGTAGGGGGGTCTGTAGCCGCCATCATCGTCATCGGCGCTATCGGCGTCACCATAGTCATCGTCGTCTGTCGAAGGCGAAGGATCCATGGGCAAGTTCACTTTTTTGCAGTTAGAAGTGTTGTTGTTGTTGTTGTTGCTCTTGTTGTTGTTGTTGTTGCTGTGGTTGTTAGTTGATGACGGTCGTCGTCGTAGTAGTAGTAGTGATTGTGTGTGTGTATGTATGTGTGTGTGTGTGTGTGTGTGTGTGTGTGTGTGTGTGTGTGTGAGTGAGAGAGAGAGCGAGAGAGAGAGAGAGAGAGAGAGAGAGAGAGAGAGAGAGAGCAGCAAAGATTTTTAACATTTGTTGGTGTTGGCGGTGGCGGCAGGTAGCTTTGTAGTTTACGAGAAATTTGTGCATGCAGGGATAGCCTCCCTTTGAATTACAATCTGTACATGGTTTCTCTCTTCTTTACCTTGGATTCTAGCCTGCTCATAGTTTTGTGGTGTAACGTTAGGTTCTAAATTCTACCTAGTTTTACAGAAGACCCTTGTATTTTGGAACAGAACATCGTTTGCAGTTTAATAATGGAGTTCAATGTGTACATACCTAGTTGTATAATCTAACGTCGGTGCTGGGGCGGGGCGGAAATTCAGCTGGTAGAGCGACGGACTCGTCATCCTAGATGGCCTGGGGGTTGCGAGTTCGAAATCTCTGCAGGGCCGTTTCGGTACAGGTAGATTTTTCCCTGGGAGTAAAACTTTGATAGAACTCCATTAAAAAAGACTCTAAAGCTAGGTAGCCCGCTAGTCTCTAGCCGTGGATAGGGCTATATGAACGATTCTTAATAATTACAGTGATAGTGACGATAATCTGAACATTTAAGATTAATACCCCTTCCACCCCCCACCCTCACTCCGGCTCTTCTGAAGGGTTCAATTCTGGCTGCATTGTTACATTTGATGAGTGTGGACGTGAAAACACACGTAGTTTGACCCCACTGTGCACTTCCAAAAAAAAAATGGAGGATAGAGTTCAGTTTTCGAAATACTTTCTCTCTCCCCCCCCCCCCCCCCCCCCCCCCCAACACACACGCAATGCACGCACGCCGCACACACTCACACACACACACACACACACACCCACACACACACACCCACACACTCACACACAGAGTGAGCACGCGGGCGCATGTATACAGCATACAAAGCACACTTTAGTTACTGTCAACGCAATGCAACCGCTGCTAAATATAGGATAATGTGAGGTTTTATTCCAGACTGACGTTGTATCTGAAAAAGTATCCGACACTTTCCTGTTTGAGTGCCACCCTTCCTTCACCACCCCCCACGCCCCAACGCTGCTTAAGCTTTTCCTGAACGAAGTAGTATGTTCGTATGAATTATGTGATACTTACTTGTACACTTTCCTGAACGAAGTAGATTGTTGTATGAAGTATGTGATACTTACTTTGGACAAAATTTCCTGAAAGGAAGTAGATTGTTGTATGAATTTGTGATACTTTCTTTGGACACTTTCCTGAACGAAGTACACTGTTGTATGAACAGTGATACGCTTTGGACACTTTCCTGACAGAAGAAGTATTGTTGTATGAATTATGTGATACTTACTTTGGACAAATTCCTGAACGAAGTAGTATTGTTGTATGAATTATGTGATACTACTTTGGACACTTTCCTGAAACGAAGTAGTATTGTTCTAACAATTATGTGATACTTACTTTGGACACTTTCCTGAACGAAGTAGTATGTTGTATGAATTATGTGATACTTACTTTGGACACTTTCCTGAACGAAGTAGTATTGTTGTATGAATTATGTGATACTTACTTTGGACACTTTCCTGAACGAAGTAGTATTGTTGTATGAATTATGTGATACTTACTTTGGACACTTTCCTGAACGAACGAAGTAGTATTGTTGTATGAAGTATGTGATACTTACTTTGGACACTTTCCTGAACGAAGTAGTATTGTTGTATGAAGTATGTGATACTATTTGGTTTTCTTTTTCTTTGGACATTTTTTTTTTTTTGAATGTGTTTCAGGAAACATCAGAATCAGGGAGCGGGCAACCAAGCATTTACGTCGAATGAAGGTGATCAGACAGACACGCGCGCGCACACACACACACACACACACACACACGCACACACACACACACACACACACACACACATACACACGACACGCACGCACACACACATACACACACACGTGCTTGCGCGCGCGCGCGCGCACGCACACACACACACACACACACACACACACACACACAAACGCACCCACGCACGCACGCACGCACTCACGAACGCACACACACACACACACACACACACACACACACACACACACACACACACAACACACGATTTTCTCCGGCAGAGGGCTACTCTCTCTCTCCCTCCCTCCATCTCTCCCCCCTCTTCTCTCTCCCTCCTTCCCCCATCCTCCCTCCCTCCCCATCCTCTCTCTCTTTGTCTGTGTCTGTCTCCCTCTCCCCTCCTCAGTCTCTCCCTCTGAAAATGTTCAGGGAAACTAAGGTTTTGTCGTGTTACCCTCGGCCAATGTGGCTTTAACAGCAGCATGTTGCCTCCCCCCCTCCACCTCCCCCCTCCCCCTCCCCCCTTCCCCCCTCCCCCCCCCAGTCCTACAAAGGAATGATCAATATTTGCCAAAGAACGTTTTGTTCAGTTGCTTCACCTGTAAACTGTAAAAAAAAAAAAACAAAACAAAAAAACAAAAAAAAAAAAACTTCGTCAAAAGACAACTATATGCAGATCTTTTTCAGTCTAACTATAAGACTTTTACGCCATTCATGACGGACCAAATATTGCCGAAATATCACATGCACATAAAATGTAACCCGCCACGTTGATGTGACTGTTACTGATATAAGGCATGATTCGAAAGATTCAGTCATTAGAGGGAGAGCAGAGGGAACGGGCGGGAATGTAGGCTGTCTTTCGATGAGGTCAGAGAGATAGACAGGCACTTCACATGCGATCGTCTTGTAACTGGGACAAGCAGACTGATGTTGAATCCTATGCTCATGCACAGTGTCGTTTTGGCACCTTGCAGGCCTAAATCAGGCGGGCAGCTGAATTTTGAAACACGTTGTGGTGGCTGGAGTAAAGCTGCAGGTGCACCAAGGAGAAAAGCGTTACAATGATCTAATCTTGACAGGATGCATTCCAATGTCTGTAGACGCATGTGACTTTTCGCATTCGTTGCTTAGTTGTCTCTCTTGTTGAATGAACGAGTAATCTCTCAACAAAGTTCACTAAGTCATAGTCTTTAATTGTTCTTTAGATCGCTTCAGATGCCCGTTTTGATCCGTTCGTCTATCCATCCCTACTCCTACACGCTATCCAGTTGTCCCCCTCTTCTCCTGTACCACTTCCCTTTTATGACAACCCTTTAGCATGAAGAAATTGATTTTAATCAGTTATTTGTTCTTTTCCAATGAGTGTGACAGGACATTAAACAGGATTCCTTTCTTCCCCCCAAAGTGCCTTTCCTGAACTGTCTGAAGGGATAAATTATGATCTGCAGGCCAGCCTCACGGAATGAAAACACACCAAGACATTTCGTATTTTTTTTGGAAAGATGTAAAACTGCAGAAAACCACAACGAAACTAAACAGATTTGGATGCACTTGTGTGTGTGTTGTTGTTTTTTTTTTCTTCGGACATTGGGACACGCTTGTCAATTGTGTAGAGTATTCATTGGCGTAGGAGCTGGGACAATGTTGAATTCCTCCCCCCCCCCCCCCCCCGCTACTCTCCCCCGATCGCGTAACCGGGGCACTATCCCTGGACTCTCACAAAGCAGAAACAATTTTTCGACCCCGCCTCAGTTGGAGGAGAGAAAAAAACAAAACAAAACAGCCCAACCCCTCCGTTGGTATTTACCCCCCCGTACTTCCCCACCCAGTGAAGATCACCGCTTTGAACGGAGTTTCTGTCTTTCAATCTTCATGGAACTTCTTTCTGTTGGAACCCTTCCTACCTCCCCCCCCCCCCTCCCCTCCCCCCGCCTCCCTCCTTTCCCGCTTTCTGACGCTCTGCTCGTCGCATTACTTTTGAAATAACGACTGTTAATTAGCCTATTATTTTCATGATCATTATCACCCGAATGTGGTTTACTATGTTGTTAAAGATGCTTTATTCAGGTATACGAAAACAAACACAACACAAACAAAACAAAACAAAAAACAAAATCAACCAACCAACAAACCCCGAAACGTGTTGTTTGTATAGGAGGATATACTCGGCAAATACCCTTCGACAACAGTGACCACCGCTACTCAGAAATACGACTCTCCCACCCCCTTAGTCCCCGAACCGAAAACGGCCACACGGACGACGACGGTCTGCCGTTACAGCATGACGTCACAGTCCCTAAAGATGACGTCAGTCCTTACGAGGTGCCTGACGACGAAAGCGTCAGAAAACCGACAACTCCAGATACGTCAACGTTCAGGGATCCCCCCATCCCGCTGCCGTGCTCCGGGCAGCTAAACCAGGGGACGACGGTTACAGCCGCATCAGCACCTTCCAACACCCCTCCCAAACCATCGTGAACAGCAACGACGACGACTACAACCCACATTGACGACAGCTCAAGCTCACCCAAGCCACGCCCTACAGAGGGGGGCGAGGTCAAGGTAGCCAGCAAGGAAAAGTCCCGGGTACTCGTTAGCCGGGGCTATAGTCTGGTCCGCGCAAGAAATCAGACCCCAGGACAGCTCTCGAAACCCAGTGAAGAGGAGGGCGAGTATAACACAATCAGCCGTGATGCACCCAGGGCAAAGCACGTTTCCGGACGACACCTACAACAGACTGGGACCAACTTCCACCCCTCTTCATGATGATAGAAAAGCGGCGACTATTCACTTGAAAGTCGGGTTCCGGACGTCGCCAACCATGCTGTCAATTCTGCTGGATCACCGGAACAGTCTGCCGAGTCTGACGGATTCAACACAGGCGGCAGCGATGCCAACTACTACATCCTTGAAGAACGAGTTCAGGATGATTCGGACGAGTACAACACTTTGGATTTTGATGGATCTCGGAAACAGTCGGCCATGACAGGTAAAGAGAAAGCCCGCAAGCCTTACGATCACGTGCGAAGTGACCCGGATGATGGCTACTGCAAAACGCGGATCGGAAAGCGGAATGTTGTCATCGACTCTGATTATGACCATGTAAGGCATTGATGGACACTAAAATGACACACTTAACATAAAAAAAAAAATTTAAAATTTTTCCTTTGTCTTTTTCACACCGTTGCTGTTGTGTTTAAAATATCTGAATAGGCTATTTACCTTTCTGGAAACACACGCACACACGCACGCACGCACGCACATTTTTTTTTTTTTTTTTTTTTTTTTAATAGAATATAGTGCGCATGATAACCACACACACACAAACACACACAACACACAGACAGAACACAAGATAAGGCGCGCGGGGGAAGGGATCTTTTAAATGCAATAGACTGGGGGATAACCAGCAGGGAGTGACGAGAAGAGAAGGGTAAAGAGAAGAGAGGGGGAGGGGGAGGCGACCCCCCCCCCCCCCCCCCCCCCCCCCCCCCAGTTGTTATTGACTAATGATAAAGCCAGAGAGCACACCCAATGTTCCCATCCACTATATTGATTGATTACTTTATTACACATTCTTAGCATCCTGATTTTCTTTATTCATCCATCCCCCACACTCGTTCCTTACTCAATTTTTTTTCGGCGCCATAAAGAAAGATAACTCTCATTGCACTTCCTGCTCACCAGCTCATAGACACAGGTATATACCAGCACAGTTATGCCATAGTTTCTTTCTTCCTTTGTTTTTTTTTTCTTTTTTTTTTCTCCCCTTTTTTTTTTTCTTTCATTTTCCTACGTTTGTTTGTCTTGTTGTCTTTCCTGCTAAAGACCCATGTGTCGAAACGCCTTGCCTCTATTGTGATGTCATTGGTGTGTTTTTTTCATTTGGTGGTTTTGTAACACGCCCTTGATGTTCCTGGTACACGCAGTCAAGCAGCTCTGAAAGTCAAGGCCTTACCCCCACAAGCCTTTGGCAGGGCTTCAACCCCCTTTTTTTTTTTTTTCAAAATGGCGCGACTGATGGCGGAGAAAATTTTAGAAAGAGTGGGGGTTAGTTGCCGCCAAGGACATTGACAAAGAAAGCACAGGACAAGACACGATGCATTTCGACCTCTTGGGTCTTCTTCAAGCAAAAAAAAAAAAAAAGATCACATTTAACACTTTTTTTTTATTAGCCAGATCAAAAATTGTATTCGCTGCACACCCCCCCCCCCCCCCCCCCCAAATCTTACATGCCAAACAAATGTGCCAATCAAGGCAAAAAAGCCACACAATGAGAAAAGGTGTCCCGCTAAAAAATTGCACAGAATACAAGAAAAAAAAAAAAATCCATTAAACAAACAAACAAAAACAACAAAACAGAAAAATCAGATACAACCCCCAACCTCCTCCCAGTAACAACAAACTACAGTAAAATGAAACAGACACCATTTTTCTTTTTCAGGCAATAATTTTTCACTGCAGAGTGTGTGTGTGTGTGTGTGTGTGTGTGTGTGTGTGTGTGTGTGTGTGTGAGGTGGAGTGGAACGGTCAGAGAGTGGGGGAGTGAAGAACGGGTGGCAGGGTGGGGGGGGTGGGAAGAATGAAAGCAAACAATTTTGAACACATTTGCGGGTTCGGGTTTTTTTTTTTTTTTCTTCAAATCTCAGCGGCAGGTTTTGTGGTCGTTTTCATGTATCCTGTTTCAATTTTTCCTCCCCAAAGATTTGTTCTAACTGTCCAGGGCGAGTAAAATACTCATCACTCACTATCAAGGCTGTCAGATTGACTACCCGTTCGTTCACGTGTTTATAAATGAACACCATAAGCACGTGAATTGACTGTGATGAAATCAAACACAGGTATGAACATGTGAAATGGTTGTGATGATATGAAACACCAGAAATGCATGAAGTGATTAAGATGATGACAGATGTTAAACTTCATAACATGTAAGTGATTGGTGATGACGTGAAACGCCATAAACATGTGATGTTTTTGTGATGATGTTAAAGACTATAAGCAAGCACAGTGATTGTGATGATGGTAAACGCCACAAACACATGAAGTGATCGCCATGAAGTTAAAGTGGTTGTGATAATGTTAAACACCATAAACATGAAGTAGTAACGAACATTTATTAAACAGTCCCATAGATTTATCCTCTAAATGGGAATTAACCAATTATGGGAAAATATATACATAATCAGAATTTCACCATCGTGCCCAAGGCACATTGTTAGATTGATTCATAAATTAAAGCTGAATACATGGAACACTACATATTCTTGTGGTACTACTTGTGTCTCCAGAGAAAACATTTCTGCACATCATCTTTTGTTTGAATGCTCAGTGTTGATCTCGCTCTATCAGGAGAAAGGTATTGAGATGACTAACTTTGATCATGTCAATACTGTCTTATACGGTTCATGTGTTGCTGAAATTGCCATGGTTATATTTCGCAGTCACAGGTTGCAAAATTTTTGTAAAGATCAACAATTTTGTGTGCCACTAGGGTATTTTACTTATGTAAATATGCATATATCAGATGTGGGTTTTGAAAGTACTAACGTTGATGATAAGTTAAGTGTGGAGGTGTTTTCTTTCTTTCTTTCTTTCTTTCTTTTTTTGTTGTTGAAATAAGTGTCTGATATCATCTGGCGATGAAAAGGCATTAAACAAACCACTGAGCTGAACTGAAGTGATAGTAATGATTTTAAACACCATAAACATACGAAGAGAGAGTGCTGCTGTTAAAGACCATAAACAGATCAAGAGATGTGATGATATTAAACACAACAAACATGTGAAACAATTGTGACGCCATTCAACGCTCTAAACCACGTGAAATGATTATGATGAACTTGTGAAGTGATTATACATCCCTTTTTATCTCCACTGTCAAAGAGGAACTCCGTCTGAATGACAGCAGCGCTGAGACACTCCATGCTGGCTCTCAAAACTCTGTCCCTTGCCTCAGCGAGTGTTTTGATGGTAGTAAAGTTGAAATTCCGAAAGTTCCTTCCAGACGTCTGTGCAGAATCTATGCGTTGTGATGAATACCAGCCTGTCCATGCATGATGGCGTCAGTCAGATCTGTCGATCTGCCAATCGTGAACTGAGGAAAAAGGGCATCGCTTTGTCAGTCTCTTAACTCTGGGAGCTGTCATTCTGTCAGTCACTTCTTTGCTTCTGAGTCGTCACTGAGAACAGTCACTCCCTCCATGCTGGTCGGTCCTCCTTGGGTATTTCT
This sequence comes from Conus betulinus, assembly GCA_016801955.1. NCBI lineage: Eukaryota > Metazoa > Mollusca > Gastropoda > Neogastropoda > Conidae > Conus > Conus betulinus. The sequence continues at coordinate 106,809 of JADBJO010001962.1, read as the reverse complement.
TGTCTTCAGGGTATTCAGAAACAATGCCACCCGCGTGATTTTCAACAAAAAAAAAAAAAAAAAAAAAAAAAAAAAAAGAAATCATGTTACTGCACTACTAATTAAACTTCTCTGACTGCCTACTGCTTCTCGAATGAAAACCGAACAAAAGGCCTGCCGTTTTCTCACCAACTGAGAACAGACTGAACTGGACTGTCGGTTGGTTTTGTTTGTTTATATTTGTAATACTGTCTAGTATGTGTATGCATGTGCGCTTGATGCTTTTTTTAAACGTGCGGGTTACAGGGTATTGCGCTATGTAGAAGTCAATGTTGTTGTTGTCGTTGTTGTTGCTATGATTATTATTGTTTTTGTTCTTCTTGTTAATGTTCTTCTTGTTGTTGTTACCATCATTCTTCTTATTATCATTACTATTGTTTTTGTTCTTGTTGTTGCTGCTGCTGTTGTTGTTACTAGTTATGTTACGTTGATGATGATGGTGATGATGCTGTTGATGATGATGATGATGATGATGATGATGATGATGATGACGATAAGTTTTCCATTACTCTTGTATTTTGTTTATTTATCTATTTTCAGTGTCTGTCCCTTTCCATTTTTCTTTCCTAAAACTTAACAGGAAATAGAATGGGAAGGCAGAATCCCATTTTTAAGGCTTGGAATGTTGTTTACCTTTTGTTGACGTAACCAATTCAGAACATTGTTGTTGTTGTTTGTTGCTTTTTTATTTTGTCAGTCAACTGAATAAAGTGGAAAAGTGTAGTCTTTTTGTGAGCACTGTTCTGGGTGCGTTCGCAGGTGTGATGAACTACATCGTTTTAAATTTTGCAGATATGACTCCAGAATATAGATGTTCTTCGTGCAAGTCGATCTGGCCCCAAACTGCCTTGTAGAAATCTAGCTGG
>JADBJO010001962.1:95904-100904 GCA_016801955.1 Conus betulinus | reverse complement strand
GATCCCACTGATAGCGGACCTCCAAACCTTCCATCTACTGTGGGTGACGGCGGGTCTAGCCTGTGTTGTCCTGACATGGCTCCTGGAGATGTGGGGAGGCCAGCGAAGGAGCGCTGCTCGCTTGCGATGACTGTGGTCTGACAAACCATGTCTTCGGGTCGGCATGGCGGGCACCCCTTCAGGCGTTGGGCTGAAATAATATTGCCCTCTCGGCCGAAGTCAGTGAGGACCATAGAAAGGAATACTGCAGCGCTCTAGCAATGTCCGCCCTGCTCTCTCTGTGACGCGGCCTCACGCAGCATAGGACCATCGCCACCCGAGCGTGAAGAAGGTCGCCAGGTAGCCCTGAAAAATAGGCCTTTGGGGGGTGTGAGGGAAGGTATAGGGTGGGGGTGGGGGGGGGGGGAGGGAAAGCCACGACGCCCATAGTCGGCTGACCAACTCCACAGAGTGGACACCAGTTCCCACGGAACCAGAACCAAACGCTGGACACCGGTTCAACAGGAAGACTCCAGTTTAGGACGAAAACCAGAACAAGATAAGACAGCCATCGTCCAGAACCAAGCCCAAGACTCCTGCCAGTGACCAGACATCTTGCCGCAAAAACTACAGACTTAGGTCTGGGACACTTTGTCCTGAAGGCATCAAGCCAGGATGTTAATCTCACGTCTACCTACCTACCACCCAAGATTACGTAAAAGCTGTGCAACCGATTTTAACGAAACTCGGTGGACAGAGGGTATGTTACCTAAGGACGAATTTGATTCTTTTTCATATTATCTGTAATTAAAATAACATTGCATTCTACCATCATCATCATCATCATCATCATCATCACTGCGTCCATCACCATCAACGTCATCATCATCATCATCATCATCATCATTATCATCATCATCAACAACATATCATCATGATTACATCATGATCATCTTTTCTTCTTCGCAACGTTATTATCATCATCATTATGATTAAAATAGTAATTATAACACAATAAAGCAGCAGCAGCAGCAGCAGCAACAACAAACAATGATTATGGTGATGATGATGACGATGACGATGATGATGATGATGATGATACTGTCATCGTAATCATTATCATTACTTCCTTATCAATTTCATCCTTACTGCTATCATCATGGAAATGATGACGGTGATAATAATTGTAATAATGGTGGTGGTGGTGGTGGTGGTGGTGGTGGTGATGAGAGTGGTGCTGATGGACTAATATGATGATGATGATGATGATGATGATGATGATGATGATGATGATGATGATGATGATGACGACGACGACGACGACAAAGATAATGATGGTTATCGTGATTGTCGTCATGATGATGATGATGATGATGACGATGATGATGATGGTGAACGACGACGACGACGATGACGATGACCATGACTTCGTAAATGCCCATCATGTCAAGTATGTTTTTAAGACTTGGTCCCTGCCCTGGGTATATGGAAAGGTCAGGTAATTGCTTACTCTCATGCGTCAACGTCCATCGCCACAATGATTACCTCTAAATGATTTGATGATCTGTTCATTAGTTGACTGTGAATATTACTATGGTTTCCTGGTGTCACGGTTCACCTGGTTAAGGGTGACCAGTGACGTGGCGCGTGGGAAGAGGAAGAACCCGCAAGCACCTGACCTCAATCGCACAAATCAAACACCGGGCAAGAGATAGACAAACCACAACATTTATTCACATGAAACAGATATCGATGAAGGATGAAGAGACGGGGCCCTAACTAACTAGATAGAACAGTGATGACACTAGACCCCCCCCCCCCCCCCCGCCCAATACAGCACCAAGGAGGACCTAATCACCCCACCTAACCCACACTACTAAAGCCCTGCGGGGGGGGGGGGGGGGGGGGGTGGAAGGGAAATGTGGACAATGACAATCACATAAGAAAAAAAAAAAGTCTTCAAATCTATTTAAACAAAAAAAACAAACTAATGGCCTGTCAAAACAAAACAAAACCTCAAAGAAAACAACCCAACCAGTTCATGTCTCCGGTACATGTCTGTCCGCTTCTGTCCTGTTCTGTCTTTTTCTGGGGCTACCCTGAGTCCAGCATTCCCCCCAAAACCCTCAACTCACCCACGCCCCTCACTGCAGCCGCCTCATGATGTCAGGACGGGCGAGGAAGTGCCGACATCACAATCGGGACCTCCTAGGTAGGTCCCAGGGCAGCAGGCTGTGCTGACGTCTCGGCCAACAGGAGCAAGGTCAGGGCGTGGACGAACAGGTGGTGAAGCAGCAGACGAAGACCCGGGGGGAAAGGCAGAAGGAGAAGGAAAAGGGAAAGTGCTGCACATCATACAGCGGACACAGAATGAGCACACCTACATGGACTGGGCGGCAGGAACGAGTGGAAGGGGGAGGGTGCGAGTGAAGGTGAATGTGGGGAAGGGAGGTAACTATGACACAAGGAGCCCCCTACACCTAACTCTCTATAAATTCACGTGTCCTCCAAGCACAATGGCCATAGATACAAAAACTCTCTACTTACAGCTTACTCTACCTAGTCCACTATTACAAAAAAAGATCACTTTGAACTGATAAAAGACTAATTGGAATCACCCTATGAATGACAGTATTTAAAAGAAAAACTGATAGTTACATTTAAACATAGAGAGACATGTAAGTACGGAGTTGAACCAAAATAACGACAAAAGGAAAACCGCTGGCCCTAAACTATCCCAATCAATGAATCAATCAATCATTTTGATAATAGTGCGGCCGACGGAGGCAATAAGACTATCTGAAACTCAATTAAGCATCTTTCAAGAGGGATGATTTGAAAATAAAGCACAAAAAATGATATCACCATTCACTCTCCATGCAACCCAACAAAACAGACAAGACAAGGGCGCCTGGTCACCATAAGGGAAAAAGGGGAGGAGGGAGAAAAGGGGGGGGGGGGGGGGGGGGGGGGGGGGAGACACGGAGACAGCCCCAAAACAACTCCCTCACCAACCAACCTTCCGCCCAGCTTCGACCATTAGGCGCCAAAAGGTAATGCCATGAATGAAAATTTACGCTGGAAAGTTGAAGCAAAAATGAAGAATCCTTTTGATTTTTGAAACGGTAATGAAAATAAAATAACGATTTCAGCGCAAAATGTGATACGCTAGTCGACACCAATTTGGGGAGAGAGAAAAAAGGGGGAACGAAATGGAAACAGTTCCTGAGATATATGAATTACAACTTGCAATAAGTAGGATTCCACTAAACAGGCTGTGACTGCCTGGAAAACGAACCCCCAGAGTGGAATCAAAAGAAATGAATGCCGAAATTTTACCAAAAACATCTTCAACGTGACCAACGTACCACCAGATATTAATTTAAATCTCAACACTCACCAAAACCACTCGTGCCAAAGGACAAGGACGACAGGTCACCACGTCTGGGAAGAGAAAAAGGGCCATGTAGACCCCTTCAGGAGGAGATGTCGCCCCAGTCTGACCCTGCTGTCCTCCTTAAGTCTTCCTTTCCAAGGTCCTCCCCCGTCTTCTTCTTCTCAAGGTCTTCTTCTGTCTTCTTCTTCCTTTGGCTCTCCAGATGAAAAGATGATGTGGGGGTGAAAACTAAAGGATGATGATGGTGGATAAACTCCAGCAAGACGACGAATCTTGCTCCAGTGGGCTGACTGCCCACTCCAGTTGATATCTAGAACACAGGGACGAGGCCGTCTCAAACAAAATGATCCATGAAAAGAAAATTGAGATGACTCGATCACCCCCCGAATCAGAGTGTCCAAACTCACCGAAACTCAACTTTTGCCCACCTTCCAACGGTGACGTAGGCCAGCGAGAAGACTGGGTGAACGAACATGAACGGAACGCACGTGCGAAGACAGTGCACAGCAAGGGCTGGGGTGAAATGGCAAGCGACTGCCCAAAATCAGTCGAGCAGTGTTTGCCCCAAGATTTGGTTTCTCCTGAAAAATGAGCATATAGGACAAAAGTAATAAGGACAAAATCTCCTCAAGAGGGGTAGAAAAGAAAGGTCACGCCTGGCGCGTGACACACCTGGTTTAACAGATTCCTTGCATTCTGTATCCCTTCCTGACAAGGCGGAAAACAGAGCTGCTGCTACGAAGTATAGTTGTTAGAAGTACAAGTGCTGCTGCTACGTTTATAGCCGCTTATACTACTTCCAATTATGATACTAACTATCCATCCAACTAACCATCAAACTACTACCATTGTTAAGACAGCAAATCCACACATCCGTTTATGTCTATCTCTCTATCTGTTTATTTATCTGTAACACATCTACCTGTCTCTTGATCTCTTTATCTATGTATCTATCTATCTATCCATCTAACTATCTATCTCTCTTTCTGTACCTATCTATCTATCAATCTGTCTACCTATCTATCTATGTCTCTCTCTCTATCTGCCTGTCTGTCTGCCTGTCTGTCTATGTATAAGGTGAACACACACACACACACACACACACACACACACACACACACACACATGCGCACGCACCCCATATATATATATATATATATATATATACATATACACACATGAGAGAGAGAGAGAGAGAGAGAGAGAGAGAGAGAGAGAGAGAGAGAGAGAGAGAGCAGGAAAAAAAAAAGGATGATGAATACTAGCCAACAGTAAAGTATAGAAAGCACAATGGACAGACAATGGGATTAGGGTGTGTGAGAAGTTGGGGGGGGGGGGGGGGGGGGGGGGGGGGGGGGGGGGGGCGGAGGGGGGCGGGCGACGCGGAAGGCTGACTAAAGCAGGAGGCAGAAAGAAGCAGGGGAGATAAGACAGTGGAACGCACATCCGTCTCATTGGGTCTTGACAAGTACATCATGGAATAAAATGGAGACTGATGTGGAGAGAACGTGAGAGAGAGAAAGAGAGAAACAGACAGGCAGGCAAACAGACAGACAGACAGAATGGGGACAAGGGAGGGAAGGAAAAAGAGAGAGGGAAGGAGAGTGAGAGAGAAAGAGAGAGA
>JADBJO010001962.1:78404-90904 GCA_016801955.1 Conus betulinus | reverse complement strand
ATGGAGGCGAAGAATTTCATTAAGAAAGAAATCCTATTTGCTTTTCCCCATTCTAATTCTTGCCAAGCTGAAAAGCGTAAACTAAAAAGTCTGTGCGATGGAATAGCTCACAGTTTCAACGTTTGCCGCTATCTTGAAATAAGGAGTTGTTATCTTTATCTTTGCACCTGTGTCCGAAATCGTGAAGAAGAGTTTGAAAGAACCAAACATAACAACACTACCTCTTTCATGACATAACAGTAAACAAGCAAACAACAACAGCAACTCTTCTACTGATAATGAAATCAGTCATGGTGTATAACTCCTAGCATGCAGGTGGATATGGCATGATGTACCTTGGCTTGTTTTCATTACGGGTATAAAGCATTGCTGCGCTTGGTGATGCCTATTCTCTTTATCTCCCGCCTCACAAACAGTCGTTGACATTCAGCTTATGGGATTCACTGACGCCAGTCTTACGAACGGAACCAGACTCATGTCGCCGTTGAAAGCTGAGTGGCGTAATACCTCCGTCAAGATAGTAACGTTTTCGTCTGAGTTTGCTGCGCGTGGTAATGTTTTCATCTGTGTTTGTTTGTTTGTTTGTCTATATATCTGTCTGTCAGCAAGATTACCGGAGGACTACAGAAAAGATTGTAACAAAACTTTGTGAAAAAATGGAATGAGGCACAAGAAGAAGCCATTAAATGTTCTTCTTCCTATCTTGAGCGACCAGCATCAACATTTTGATGGCTACTGTCACTCTTGGGATGGAGCATGCGCGCGCAAAAAAAAAAAAAAAAAAAAAAAAAAAAAAAAAACTGGGGTGCACGCACCCTGGAGAGAAATGCCCCGAGGATGGGAGCACAGACTGTACGGGGTCCTGAATAGTTCTGATCTCTGATGGTACGTGGGATGAAGGAGTATTTTCTATAATCAGTTCTGTAGAAGATGTCGTGGTAGGCTAGGTTGTGACCTCGTCGTGCTCTGGTTTGGGACTTTTACATTTATTAGCCCATGGTAAATTTTAAACAGCATTCCCAAGCGGGGAGTTCTGCGCCGTTCCTTAAGGGTGGGCAGTTTAAATGATTCAACATATCGCCAACACTGGATTTGTTCCTGTATCGATTTTGGACGAATCTAGCTGCCCTCCTCTGTACTGCTTCCAGTTGGTCGATTTGTTGTTGCTGATAGGAGTCCCATACACAGCTGGCGTACTCCAGAAGAGGTCGTATGAGGGCCTTGACTGCTGTTGCCTTGATGGTCTCCGACCCAATCCGGAGGTTGCGTCTCAGGAAACCTAAAGCTCTGTTGACTTCAGCACAGGTGTTGTTAATATGGGTGTTCCACATGCAGTCAGACTGAATTGTGACGCCTAGGTATTTCGCAGAGGAGACTTTGTCTAGTACATGTCCGTGCAGGGTATAGTCGTGAGTCTTTTGTTCTCTGCATTTTGAAATCACGAGGACATTACATTTTGGGGCGTGGAAAGAATGTCCCATGCTTTTTCCCATTTTTCAAGTTGATGCATGTCGTCCTGGAGGGTTACCTGGTCTTGTGCTTTTAGCACGGCCCACTGAGTAAAGCATCTTCCGCAAAGAGTCGGGTGTGTGATTCAACATGTTCTGGAAGGTCATAAATGTATGTATGACATGAATAGGACTGGGCCTACAACCGAGCCCTGCGGGACCCCAGACCTCACCGGGACAAAAGTTGTCGTGACCCCTTCTTCAGTGACGGCCTGCCGGCGGTTGTGGAGGAGTTATAGAGCCAAGTGTTCACTGCTCCTCGTACTCCGTAATAGGCGTTTTTGTGCAGCAGTAGGTCGTGATTTACCTTGTTGAAGGCTTTTTCGAAGTCCATGACTACGACGTCTGCTTGTTTGCCTTGCTCTAGGTTGGTGATGACTTCCTCCATAAATTCTAACAGTTGCGTTTCGCACGATCTCTGCTTCCTGAAACCGTGCTGCTGGTTGCAGAGGATGTTGTTCTGTTCTAGATGCTGCATCATGTTGCTAATTAGAATATGATCTTGCAGGGGACGCTAGTGACGGACACGGGTCTGTAATTACGTGAGTCGTAATGATCACCTTTCTTGTAGATTGGCGTCACTACAGCCTCTCGCCAGTCTGAGGGAACCTGACCTGAGTATAATGCTGAACAATTACGTAGTGGGAGAAAAACAGTGCAGGTTAACAATTCTTCCATCATTACAGTAATGACTTGGCAAAGATTTGAAATTGAGAGGAAAAAAAAATTGAAGATGAAGTAAATGGGAAAATGTCTATCATAAATATGAAAACCCTTCACTAGCTGCATGAGGAAACTATCGCAACCCCTCTCGAAGGCAGATCTATTTGTATCGCCTGCTCCGAGGCCTTTCGTCCGCTGGATCGAACTCATCAGGGAGACACGGCTGATTGTGTCTGTGTTCTTGGCGTCAGATAGAGACACACCACAGTCCATAATTCTGTGGTGTTCCGACCGCCAAGGGTTCGAAAAAAAGAATCCAACAGCACCCCTAAAGCAGCCAGCGAAAGGTAGTAGAATTAAAACAAAACGAAAGTGTGGAGAGGAAAAAAGTTGTTGAAAACTAAAAACATTACGCAAACACCAAAGGTCGTCATCTCATGGCATCCCACAAGTCAAAGTCAATGGTAGGCTAGTTAGCGCAGCAAAGACAAAGCAGAAGCCTGACCTGAGCTAAGAGAAGTCCTGTATACGATGGTGAGAATAGGAGCAATCTCTATAGCTAACTCTTGTAGAAGTCGGGGTGGGATCTTGTCTGGGCCTGCGGCCTTATTTGGGTTTAGGTCCTTGAGTAGTCGGTAGACACCATCAACGGTGATGTTGATCTCACTCATGGTGGATGTGGGGAAGATAATAGGGATATGTTACACTTTTGTTCAAATTCCTCGTAAGTGTAGGTTCTTCCTCATAAGTGTAGGTTCTTCCTTCGCTGAAAGCCTGGTGGAACTGGCTGTTGAGGGCTTCTGCTTTGTCTTTGCTGCGCTCACTAGCCTACCATTGACTTTGACTTGTGGGATGCCATAAAATGACGACCTTTGGTGTTTGATGTATGTTCAAAACTTCTTTGTTGCTGGTTTTTCTTGAGTGATCTAACGGTAGAGCTGAGTCTTGTTCTGAGTTTGACTGTGTAAAGAGTGAGTGGACGTAAGCCCAGTATGCTCTACGTAGAAGTCTCTGAATTTTCCTCTTCAGGTTGTGTACTTTCTCTTGGAAGTCAGGAGTTCTTTGTTTTTTTTCATCTTTTTGTGTGTTCTGTTTCTACGCGCTATCCGTCTCCTTATCTCAGGAGTGATCCAGGGATGTGATTCTCTTCACTTACAGGTTTATCAGGTATGTGTTCTTGAATACTGGAGTGAAGGGTGGTCTTGACCTTGTTCCATTGTTCCTCAACGGTACTGTCTGTGTCAGTTTGCACTCTATCGGACAGTGTTGCCATCTTTTCGTTGATACCCTCCCAGTTGGCCTTGTGGTAGAGTGGAATCTGGCGCTGTGGTTGTTTGGGTGCTTTTGGTCTGGTTGACAATTCACAGTGGACAATGTCATGATCAGAAAGGCCTGGCATGACATTGACTCCAGGGATCATCTCTGGGGACATTCGTGATGATCAGGTCCAGGGTATTTAGCAGCCTAGTTATCATGACGCGTTGGCTCAAGGACAACTTGCTCCAGGGCCATGTCGTTGAGCAGGTCCATCAGCTGGTTGTGGAGGCCGATAGAAGTGGTACCTGGCTTGAGGGTCTTTGTCCGCTAGTCCCAGCCTGGGAAGTTCAGATCTCCAGCGATGAGCAGGTTGCCATTTGTCATATCACATGCTCGTCTCACTGCTGTTTCGAAGTGCTGGAGACTGATACTGTCAGATGACTTTGGTCTGTAATATGCACAGATGTATAGAGGTCTTTTGTTGGTCCATATCTTGACCCACAGGATCTCGCAGTCTGTATCTAGCTCTAGTGTAGCTACGCTGTGGATGTTGGTGTGGATGGCTATGAGCACTCCACCTCCCTCTCTCTTTCTGTCTTTCCTGTGTAGTCCGTACTGTTTTGGAAAAATCTCACTATCGTGGATGTATGCGTCTAGCCATGTTTCTGTACCTATCACTATATCAAGCTTTACACTGTCCAACAAGTTTAGGATCTCTGCTTTTTCGCCTGCTGCCAAGTGGAAGTTTATGTTCAGGATTCTAAAGGGTCTGTTTTTTTTTCTGTTTTGCCTGATTGCTCTATTGGGCGTTGACGCTGTGGGGGAATCTGGGATAGAATGGTGTTCGCTTTCTACCCCATGGAGGTCAAACACGATTTTGCTGTCGTTGGCGGAGTCACACACGTAGCAGAACCATTGTGCTTCAGTGTTGTTGAGATGGTTGTACGTTCTGCTGCGGTGTAGATTTTCACAGGTGGCATGACACCAATGTCCACATCGCTCACAGGCTGCACCCCTCTGGTCCCACCTCACTGAGAGATCGCAGATGCCACAAGGAAGTGTGATGGATCGGTGTCTGTTCGATCTGGGCTTCCCTGGGTCGTGCTACTTCTGCCATTGCTAGCGAGGGTTCACGCAGAGGTTGTTGTTGAGGCATTATGTCTAACAGTGGGGGCAGGCTACGGTTTACTTGATGCAGAGGTGTGGCACACAACTGAAAGCACACGAGTGCTACAAGAATACTTGCAATGCTGATGGTGTTGTGAAGGTTCATGTTTGATTATTGATAATTCATTTAGGAAGAAAAGTACGAGAATAAGTATGAACAGGAGTGAGATAGTTATGCATCTCTCTGGTGGCTAGTAGTTTTGCAACTGGGTTAATGATGATGTAACGTGAATGGCGGGGATACACAAGCACAGAGTTGATGAGTGATGATGAGGATGTTGACTAGACACCCACAAATGTCAAATGACTAGGCAAGCACGAGATCAGGACTGTTGGCCGTTGACTAGAATGTGAATGACTGAAATGTAAATCACTGAATATTGACCAGAGCGCTCAACCAAAGTTCGTCAAGATCGGCGATGTTGAAGATTCAGAATGTTAGTGCCAGTTCAGATCAAAGATGGACGTAAGTATTTTTTTTCCCTACATTTATTAATTCTGCCAGAAAGTTTGTTGTTCTTAATTTACATTTTCGAAAATCTATCTATCTATCTATTTATCAATCTATCAATCTATCTATCTATCTATCTATCTATCTATCTATCTATCTATTCTCTCTGTCTCTGTGTCTCTGTCTCTGTCTGTCTGTCTGTCTGTCTGTCTGTCTCTCTCTCTCTCTCATCAGTCTTGCAGAAGTTTTTAATATCTACGCACTTGTCACATCTGGTGCAGTCACTTGTCACGTGTGGTGCAGTCACTTGTCCCATCTGGTGCAGTCACTTGTCACACATCTGGTGCAGTCACTTGTCACATCTGGTGCAGTCACTTGTCACATCTGGTGCAGTCACCAGCCGCCGTAGCACAGGGGTCAGCGTCGCAGATTCCCCTCTGGGAGGTCGTGGGTTCGCTTCCCATCAAAGCCATTTGTTTGCGGGATTTGTTCTGCCCAGACCGACTCCGACCCACAGCTGAGTTTGCCACGGATGAAATAGGAAAGACTGGGACCACACAGTGGAGTTTCATCCACTGATTACCACTTAGTAGATGCATCTCTGAGGGTAATGCTCACATTTCTGTACCTCCCGGGCCTGGTTGAACTGGGATGTACCATGAAAGTAAGCATAGAGTACTTTCCTTCCATGCAGTTTCAGAACTGAACGGAACTCCACATCATCATCATCATCATCATCATCATCATCCTCATCGATCAACATAAACAAGTCTCAGATTTCATTGGGCCTCATGACCTGCTCGCATAGTAACCTCAGCTTCGAAATATTTCCGCGTCTATGTCCTTGGTGATTTCGTGTCGAAGTTGCTGGTATTGGGCAGTTCATGGGGACTGTCGCTTGGGACGATAATGATGGCAACGCCTTGGAGGAGAGAAAGTTCACTCACGCTGGCTCCAGGACTAAGCATGTGGGAGCCGGAATAAACTCAGTTAGTACAGCGCCAGACTCGTGATCCTGGGGTTGCGGGTTCGAATCTCCGCCGGGCGGTTTCGGTACAGGGGGATTTTCCCCTCGGAGTTAACATTGATTCTGACTCCATTTCCCATACAGTCCTTCGAACGAAATGAAGCGCCAGCTGGCAGCTCTTCAGTCGACACTACCCAGGTAGGCAGCCTGTTGTGTAAATGAGTGTGGATTGTAAAGCGCTTAGAGCTTGAAAATGAAAAAAAATAATGAAGTTTATAAAAGCCTTTTGGTGGTAGTTGAATCCAATGGAGAGTGGAGACTGACGTTTCAAGCCATAGGCCCGTTGTCAAATTGAAGAGAAGAGGACAGTGTAGACAGGAAAGCCCATGTGAGAACTGGGTGAGAACGTCTCATTTAATTATTAAGTTGGACTAAAATACACTCACTGATCACTGTTCAGGCGTATTGAGCACACACAGACACACACCACAGTTCACACAAAGACATCAACACACACACACGCGCACGCACCTTCAACCCCCCCCCCCCCACACACACACACACAACCCCCCCCCCCCCCCCCACACACACACGTACACACACACACACACACACACACACACAAGAGGAGGGGAATGAATGGAAATATTCACTATTTAGCCCACTGAAAGAACAAGGAACAGGGGCTAAAGAGGGACAGGACAGAGAGATTAAGGCAGAAGGGCCCTGGCTCAGCTAGACGTCAGTGACTCTGATGTTCATCCCAGCTGGCTGTGTGGTGGCCAAGCGGCTGATGACAAGGCTCTCCATGTGCTTTCTGTACACACGATCTCTGGGGTTCTGCCACACTGCCGATATCTTTGCATGACTGAAGCTGTGATACTCATCTTCTCTGCTACTTCCACATCCAAACCCTGGTTCATCCCGCCGCAGCGCCTAGCACCGGTTTTCTCAGGGAGGTGCAACTTTTTTTTTTTTTTTTGCTCTCCCAACCTCTGCGCCACCTCAGAGGCAGTGCGTCCACGCCGCTCATTCCGACACCTCATCCACGGCCACAGCCCGGTCGCCCCCGCCGCAGCCCCAGCACCGGCAATCCACATGGAGCAGTCAATGTCAAGTCGTCAAGAGGCAACCCACCGGAGGAGACACTGCACTGCTGCCGAGTCACTTCGGTGGTGTTCAGTGGTGCCTGTTCTGATCTAACATACGCAGGACACCACCTACTAAGCCCCCTACTGACGACAATAATCGCTTAGTCGCGGAGCCGGCGTGAGTGAGCTCTCCCCCCCCGGGAGGGCGCCACCACGTCCGTCCAACGACAGCCCCCATGGACTCGCCGATACCGGTGACCCCGACGAAACCAAACCAAGACACAGACGTGGAGAGGGACATCGAAATTGAGGTCACCATGAGAGCAGGGCATGAAGGGCCACAGAATTTGAGACTTTTTTAAAAAAATGCTGATCGATGAGAATGAGGATGATTAAGATGATGCTACGGATTTCCATTTCGGTCTGAGACTACATGACAGGGCTGTACTCTACGCTTCCTTTCACAATATATCCCGGCGTCAACCAGGCCCGAGAGATACAGGCACCTGCAGTGTTGGTCATGAAATTTGAGCAACACTCTCAGAAACGCATCCATTAAGTGGATGAAACTCGATTGTGTGGTCCCTGTCTTCCCAACTGAGTCCGCAGCAAACTCAACTCTGGGTAGGAGCTGGTCGGGGCAGAAAAACCCACATGACTCTGATGGGATTCGAACCCACGACCTCCCAGCCGGGAGTCCGCGACTCTAACCACTTCGCCACGGCGGCGTGCTGCACTGAACACCACCGAAATGACGCGACAATAGCGCAATGTCTCCTCTGGTGGGTTGCCTCATAACGATGTTTGACATGGACTGCTTCCTTAGGAAGCCTGCGGCAGGATGAACCATGGGTGTGCATGTGGAAGTAGCAGAGAAGATGAGACAGCAACAAAAAAAAAAAAAAAAAAAAAAAAAAAAAAAAAAAATTAGGGAAAAAAAAAGATGCAGTCTGGAATACATTCTTGGATCTAACGAGCAAATAGCATCTACACGGGGGAGGGAGGGTGGTATTTATTCAGTCACTGCACCGCAAAAAACAAACAAACAAACAAACAAAAAAAACCCAAAGAAAATAAAACAAAACGAAAACAAAAAAAAACAAAACAAAAACAAAAACTGACAAACGAAAACAAAATAAAACGAGGAAAAAAAAAAAAAAAAGAGCTAGAAACCTGCATCTGCCACTCAAAGTTTTGCAGAAATGCTGAGGATTCAGTCAGGTGCAAAACAGATCGATGTACCTGTGACAGTTTTGGCGGGAGATCAGTTCAGAGATGCACGTCGGATTCAGAGGGTAGCGTTTGACTAAAGTTAAAGGAAGTCTTCGACCTAGCGAACGTCTGCGATCTCCCCAATGCCCTTCTACTTCCTCATAAGCATTATTTGCGAGAAAAAAAAAGCCATAGCGAGGAGGGATAACTCCCATCACAGTTTGTGCTCAACTGCACAAAGAACGCTTTCGAAGCATGGCTTTTCTAACTCTGTTGGTGTGTGTCCCTTTAGTTTGTCTGGCATATAGGAAAAAGTACACCGCCCTGGCAGCCTGTGTGTCCCTTTAGTTTGTCTTGCATAAATTATAGGAAAAGTACACGGCCCCTGGCAGCCTGTGTGGCCCTTTAGGGCCCTTTAGTGTGTCTTGCATAAATTATAGGAAAAGTACACCGCTCTGGCAGCCTGTGTGTCCCTTTAGTTTGTCTGGCATATAGGAAAAGTGCACCGCTCTGGCAGCCCGTGTGTCCCTTTAGTTTGTCTGGCATATAGGGAAAGTACACCGCTCTGGCAGCCCGTGTGTCCCTTTAGTTTGTCTGGCATATAGGAAAAGTACAGCGCTCTGGCAGCATCTCCTCAAGTGCATTTTGCGCTCAGTTTGGGGAGAGGAGTGATGGTTTCTTTCTTCGTTTTTCATGGTCTTTGAATGTTGTTTTGTCTTACCTGAAGAGACCAACGAGGTCGAAACGTGTCGTGTTTTTGTCTTGTTATTTATTTGTCGCTTTCGTTCGGTGGAATGGCAACTTTTTTTTTTTATTATTATTTTTTTTTAATAAAGTTTGGAACACCTCAATAAAAACGAGGAACATTGTGAAGTGGAGAAAGTTTGTGATAACTTTGGTGCAATGCATTGCTGATTTTGGTATGTGTACGTGCGTGCGTTGCGTGCGTGCGTGCGTGCGTGCGTGCGTGTGTGTGTGTGTGTGTGTGTGTGTGTGTGTGTGTGTGTGTGTGTGTGTGTGTGTGTGTGTGTGTGTGTATGAGTGCGTGTGTGCGTGTGCGTGCGTGTGTGCGTTCGTGCGTGTTTGCGTGTGCGCGCGCGTGCGTGCGTGTGTGTGTGTGTGTGTGTGTGTGTGTGTGTGTGTGTGTGTGTGTGTGAGAGAGAGAGAGAGAGAGAGAGAGAGAGAGAGAGAGAGAGAGAGAGAGACAGACAGACAGAGACAGGGACAGACGACAGAGACAGAGAAGATAGACACAGAGATTGAAAGACAGAGAGTGCATGCGAGCGTGCGCGTTTACATGCGGGAACATTTTTACGCGCTTGTGTGTGTGTGTGTGTGTGTGAGAGTGTGTGCGAGCGTGCGTGCGTGCGTGCGTGCGTGGTGCGTGCTTGCGTGTGTGTGTGTGTGTGTGTGTGTGTGTGTGTGTGTGTGTGTGCGTGCGCACGCGCACATGTTTGTGTTGGCGCGCGCGCGCATGCAAGCGCGAGCGTACGGGTGAGTGCTGATAGGCGGATGCACGCGCGCGCCAGCGCTCACATGTGTGTGTGTGTGTGTGTGTGTGTGTGTGTGTGTGTGTGTGTGTGTGTGTGTGTGTGTGTGTGCGTGGCTGTGTGTGTACGTATGTGTGTGTGTGTGTGTGTGTGTGTGTGTGTGTGTGTGTGTGTGTGTGTGTGTACGTAATGTTGTCCCCCAGGACAACTGAACTTGTACAACAATTTTCTTTATACAACAATTGGGTGACAAGTGAGAGCGTTTAATCCGATAATGGAGACAGGTCACACCGTCCACTTTTGTCGGAGACCGCATGACAGGGACTCTCTTGACAACCTAACACTCCCTGTCACCGGATACACCCGCACGTTGTCACCCCAGGCCCGGAAACACAGACACCCTGCGGTGGTCGTCAAGTTGTCAGGCTGAAAATGATCGGATTTGCTGAAACTGTAGAGGACAGATCCGGTTCAGTATTGGGCCAGAAACGACAACTGGTCGGGTCTTTTTCTTCATATTATTCGTAACTGTGATTGCAGTTGAAAATAAATCATGGAGAAAGGAATAGCACAGCTTTTTTTTCCGGGTAGTCTGTCGTAATCTGGTAACACAACAAACACAAAATAAACAAACAAACAAACAAGCAAAATGTCAAGAGCCCTGGCCAACGTTGCGCTTCCTTTGTTTCAATGACGCACGCACTCTATGTTTGCGCGCCTATCAAAGCGCAGTCATCCACTTAAGGCCTTGTGAACAGATAAGGACGAGGTGTATAGGGCGATTGTGTTGACGTCATAAGGTCCGAGCGCATTGTGAGAAGGAGCGAACAGGTCAAGCTGAAGGCCAGGATATGACTGGGCTGTCACGGCGTTATGCTCATTGAAACATATGTACACAAGTACATACACTGATGCAGCATATAATATAAACATGCGTTTGGACAAATACACACAATCACGCACGCACACACGCGCACGTGCGCTTGCGCCCCCCCTCCCACCCTCCCCCCCCCCCCACACACACTGAAGGAGGGGGAAGGGACAGACTGGGGGAGACAGACAGGACAGACTGGCAGAGAGAGACAGAGAGACAGAGAGAGAGAGAAGAGAGCAGAGAGAGAGAGAGAGAGAGAGGAGACAGTTAAAAACAGGCAAAACAAAATCGTGTAGCAGTTTATTCTGTTTTATTTTGGTCATACCACGTGATTTACAACGATCAGTTATATGAAAGCAGCATTATTTGTCCCCTCCCCCCCCCCCCCCCCCTCCAACACACACACACACACACACACACGCACAAAAAACCCCAGCCCTGTATAATTAATGATAACATCAGGTCTGGGGAGAAAAACAAAAGAAAACGAACACGCCACCTCGAGAACATTTTACGATGAACGAATCCCTACTGCAAAATCGCCAGCTATCACTTCCTAACAATAACAACTCTAAAACAATAACAACAGCGGACAGTATCACTTATGTGTATATATAACGTCATCATGATTAAAAAGAAAAACAAAAAACAAACAAAAACAAATGAACAAACAACCCCCCTCCCCCAAAACAACGACAACAAAAAAACCCCTTGCGATTGGAACATGGACTATTTTTTAAGCTGTGTGATTTAAATATCCCCCCCCCCCCCCCCCCCCCCCGTTCCTCCGCAACGTTTTCGGAAAAATCTCGATTAACTAAGCGATACTGACAACTTGAGGCTGATTTATGAAATCATCATTTTTTTTTTCATTTCCCCCCCCTAAAAAGTCACACTCCTAAATGGCAGCCGGGCTAAGAGATGAAATAGCATCATGGTCGTGCGAAATTTATGAATTTGTGATCAGATACTTTGTGACTTAATCGATAAATTTAGATTTTTTGTTTTTGTCAGATAATAGGCCATGCCCATTGAAAAAAAAAATGGAGTGTGGCTCTTTTAGATCGAACACAGCCCCGAGTATGAGAAAATCATCTCTCCCCCCCCCCCTTAAAAAACAAAAATGAAAAAAAAAAACAAAAACAAAAACAAACAAACCCCCCCCCACCATCCAACCAACCAACCAATCAAATTCTCTCTCTCTCTCTCTCTCTCTCTCTCTCTCTCTCTCTCTCTCTCTCTCCTCTCTCTCTCATCTCATACTCATACACACGCGCACGCACGCACTGAAGCATCTGTATGCACGCGCGCACGAACACACCCACACACAGTGTATACACATACAAGTACACATCCATGCAGAATGGTACATTAAAAAAGGAAACAAACAAACTCCGGAGCAACCTGAAAGAATCGTTTTCTGAAATATTCTTTGATAGAGAGAGAGAGAGAGAGAGAGAGAGAGAGAGAGAGAGAGAGAGAGAGAGAGAGAGAGAGGAGAGAGAGAGAGAGAGAGAGAGAGAGAGAGAGAGAGAGAGAGAAAGAGAATAAAGAAGAAGAAGAAGAAGAAGAAGAAGAAATAGAAGAAGAAAAAAGAAGAAGAAGAAAACAAAAAGAACAAGAGAAATGAAGAACGAAGGAAAAGGAGAAAGAACAGGAAGAAGGAAGAAAAAAAAAACACAAAACGGAAGACACGAGCAAGAATAGCAAGAACCTTAACCGGCCCCAACCCTCCTCCCCATCACATACCACCATTGTTCACCCCCTCACCTTTCTATCCTACAACTGACCCGACAATTACACGCACACACAGAGAGTCC
>JADBJO010001962.1:65904-75904 GCA_016801955.1 Conus betulinus | reverse complement strand
ACTGTGTATCTGTGACGTGATGACGATGGAGGAGGGTGGAGGGACGGAAAGGGGAGGGGAGAAGGAGGTCAAGACAACATCTCAGCAGCAGCAACAACAACAGCAGCAAAACAACAACAAAAACAAAAGCAACAACCGAATAGTACAAACAGAGCGAGAACACAGCTCCACAACCATTTTTCAGCAATAACATTTGTAATAGACGGTTATACTCGTACAACCAAATACGAAGAGAGCAGAGGTGATAGCACCGAGTAGAGAGAGAGAGCGAGAGAGAGAGAGAGAGAGAGAGAGAGAGAGAGGGAGAGAGAGAGAGAGAGAGATTATTATTATCAACGAGGGTAATAGAACGAAGGTAATATATAAGTAAGTTCACGCTTTTTGTTGTTGTTTACATATCCGCCCTCGACCATAACAGGTGAAACTATGCCAATGAGAGAGAGAGAGAGAGAGAGAGAGAGAGAGAGAGAGAGAGAGAGAGAGGAGAGAGAGAGAGAGCGAGAGCAAGAAACAAGAAAAAAAAAAGGGACGATTTTTGTCACAAATTATCAAACAGCAGTCACATAACACCAGTGTAAAAAAAAAAAAAAAGAATACGAATACAAACGAACAGGCAAGATAAATACATCATATATTTCTCTTTTCTATGAAAACGGTGTTGGACAAAAAAAATGACACATAGGTTATGTACATATTACACATTGTACAGATTTCTCCTTCTGTCTGAGTCCGACACTACTCAAGTGTATGACATTACGATGCCAATGGTCATCTCCCCTCTCTGTATCATAGCTTGCTACACATGCGTCTTGTAAGTTCAACGTCTTCGGTTCTATACTAATACACAGGAGATACTCAGTCTATATTGTCAGCCTGTTCGACATATACATTCTATTGCTATCGTCAGCCGCTCTCCGTCCGAAGTAGGATGCGGTAGGTTAAGGTCTTGCTACACGATCCGTTTGAATCGTACGACTGAAGAGGGTTGGTCGAACATCTAGCAGCGTTGGACCTGTACTCGCCAGACCTGAAGATGAGCAGCTTGTAACAGGTCGTCAGACCTGTTTAGATTCTAGGAACCAGTTTGTATGAAAATATATGGAAGGCGAGCTATTGAAATAAAAACAATATTTTGTCTGGTTTGGTGGGTATGCCACAAGACCGAAGTGGTTTTCTGCAGGGTTGTTAGGTTTTCGGCTCCCTGTTGGGCAAGATATCATCTCCTCCCTCCCCGCCTTCCTCCCACCTCGTTACCTCCTCCCCCTTCCCCTCTTTATCCTTTGTGTTCTGAAACTAGCCGCTGTTCTGAGGTCGATGCTCATCCGTGTAAAAGGGGCTTTTCCTCTCATTACCTCCGCCAAGAGGCTTGGACTTCACACGCATTTGTTTGCCTTTGTCTGTCAGCAAACGAAAACGTTGGTGGAAAGATGAAATGGGAGTCAAGGACACACCAGAGAAACATGAATGCGGATCCGGGTTTGCACTTGACAACATGGGTTTTTTTTTTTTTTTTCATTTTTTTTTTTAACATTTTCATAAATTTTCTCAAGAAAGGAAGCATGGATCTCCGTGTGAGAAAAAAAAAAACCAGGCTTTCTAGATACATGAACATCTATGAACTTGAAAGACTTGGTACGGATCCGGATCTCCAGACAAATCCAGTGAGTGGATGACTGTTAACCTAATCAGGGCGGAGGTCTGTGCTTTTCCCATCACCTTTTCAATCCTGAAGCTGGGGTTCGTGCGATACAGTGTGATGGTAGAAACGGACGGTCTCAGCCGTTTGAAATTTCTCTGGCAGTGGCGATGAGATGCTTCTGAACAAGACCCTTCTTCTACACTGAACTTGTCACAAACGATGAAGTCTGCAAGAACAGTCAGGCATCATGCGATTCAGTCTCAAGCCCCGTATATGATCACAGCGAAAACTGAAGTGGTGTGGACATGGGACAGAAATCAAACAGGCTCTTCTGTAGCTTCCTTCAAGGGATGGTGCAGAGGAAGAGGAGACAGACAGGACAGACAGAGGAAGAGGTGGACAGACAGACACCATGGCTGAGTGGACAGGGAAGAGGAGACAGGACACAACAGAGAGAGACAAGAGTGGACAAGAGGTGGACAGACAACGTTGCTGAATGGACGACCGGGTAGTAGTTACTCGCCATAGTCCTGGCACTTGCTGACACTCTTGGAAGCAGGACACAGTTTCTGCAGAGTTCATCACGGCTTGGTACGCTTTGGGACCAGTGCCAAACCTGTGTGAACTCGCTCCTGAGGATTACACACTGTTACCTCTGCTGCGAAGAGTGGCGTTTCATAAACTGACCCGATCTGTTTTTTCTCTTCCTACTTTCCTTTTGCCGCGTTCCCCTTCTTCCGTCCCACACCCTTTCATCATCAGACGACGCGGAGTCTACATCTAACGTTCGGCCATCCTGTTTACTAGGACGATCACCGCTGAAGAATGAAGCCGGAGAGCGCATCGAGCGACAGCGGGAGATTTCAAGTCTGATGACACACACTGAGCTGGTGAGTCGGTCGGGCACTTCAGTCGTACGACCGACTCGATTCGTGTAACAGCACCTTTAAATCTTCGTTCCAAACGGAAGGAAAGTACAGCAAGCTGAACTATACAACAAAGTCAGCACATCAAGTAATTGGGGGTGGGGTGTGGGGTGTGGGGTGGGGTGGGGGTGGGGGGGGGTCGTCGATCATCATATGAAGACGATCGGTGAATCTCATGTCAACGGGGGTACTGATATCAGTCACACGTTTTGGTTAAAACGCAGCCCAGGATAAATACGAAATAATTTACACACAAGTACATTGTGTACAGTTCCAAGGGAGGCGATTAAAAAAAAAAACAACAAACAAACAAAAAAAAAAAAAAAAAATGGTTGCACAGAAGGGAACTCATGCAGACGACAACAGGTAGAGGCTAACAGAGGGTAATGCCAGACAGGGAACAGCCTCGAGAGGAACTACGGTGAGAGGTTACAGGAACCGCACTTCTCTACATCCAGAAAATGATTATCTTCAGATTAAGTTTGTTTGTGTGTGCGTGCGTACGTGCGTGCGTGCGTGCATACGCGCGCGCGTGTGTGCGTGTGTGTGTTTGAGTGTGTGTGTGTGTGTGTGTGTGTGTGTGTGTGTGTGTGTGTGTGTGTGTGTGTGTGTGTGTGTGTGTGTGTGCATATGTGTGTGTGTGTGTGTGTGTGTGTGTGTGTGTGTGAGAGAGAGAGAGAGAGAGAGAGAGAGAGAGAGAGAGAGAGAGAGAGAGAGAGAGAGAGATGGCACACATCAATTAAAAAAAAAAAATCCACCTTAACTGCGAGGCAATACGTTCATCAATGATATGACTATATAAAATGGCATGCTTTAGAAATGTGAACAAAGAAAAAAAAAAAGTACTACATTTCCATGTCCATGACAAAAAAAAAAAAAAAAAAAAAAAAAATTTGCGAATACAATCCTAAACCCTAATCTGCAGTCTACCTGGCCATACTTTGTCAATGGACCTCGGGTCAGAGCACTCTACAAGGACCGTGACGGCCATGAACGATGATGATTACAAAGAAAAATGGGGGTGAGATGGGATTAGACAAAGGAAAAAAGGAGAGAAAAAAAAAAAAAAAGGAATAAGGGGCAGGAGGAGGAGGAGGAGGAGGAGGAGGAGAGGAGGAGAGAGGGAGAAGGAGAACGAGGAGAAGGTAGGAAACGGGAGAAGGTATGGGGTGTTGGGCGTGGGAGGGGGGGGGGGGGTAGAACCGAAGGAGACGAAAAAGGCGATGCAACGGAGGGGGGGGGGGGGGGGGGGGGGGGGGGGGGGGGGAAGAAGAAGAAGAGATGGAGGAGAGGCTCGAGGAAGAAAAAGTGAAAAGAAAATGAACGAAAAAAAAAATAAAAGGAGGAGGCTGAGGAAGAGGAAAAGAAAGACACACACAAACACACACACACACACACACACACACACACACGAACACACTCACACACACACACACACACACACACACACAACACACAAACAAACAACAACAACAAAGAACAGAGGATGAGGAGGAGAGAGGAGGAAACAAAAGAAAAAGAGGAGAAGGTAGGTAGGTGGACGAAGAAGAAAAAGAAAACAAAGAAGAGGATGGGAGAGAGAGAGAGAGAGAGAGAGAGAGAGAGAGAGAGAGAGAGAGAGAGAGAGAGAGAGGGGGGGGGAGAAATAGAAGACGCGAATGGGAGTCGCAGAGGGAGCCAAAAGAAGAACGCACACGAGGCGGAGGGAGAAGAAAAGAAGAAAAAGAGAAGGGGGAAGAGAAGGAGGAGGAGGAGGAAGAGGAGGAAGGGGGGGGGGGGGGGGGGGGGGGGGAAAGAAAGACACAAAATGGAAAAAAAAATAATGGAGATGGAGCGAGAAAAAAAAAAAGGAAAATGCAGGCGATGGAGGAGAAACAGGCAAAAAAAATGGAGGTGAAGAAGGAGAAAAGAAAGTGAGGGAAACTAAAGAAGATGGAGGTAAAGAACGAGGGGGGGGGGGGGCGATGAAAACAAGAGAAAAAAGGAAGAGGAGAGGGAAAAGAAGAGGCAGAGAAGAAGAAGAAGAAAGAAGAAGAAAGAGGAGGAAGAAGAGAGAGGAGGAGGAGGAGAAGAGGAGGAGGAAGGAGGAGGAGGAGGAGAGGAGGAGGGGGAGGACGAAGAGGAGGAGCAGGAGAAGAAGAGGAGGTGGTGGATGAAGATTAGGAGAGAAGAAGAAGAAGAAGAGAAGAAGAAGAAGAGAAGTGGAAGAAGAAGAACAACAACAACAAACAACAACACAACAAGAACAACAACAACAACAACAAGAAGAAGAACAAGAAGAACAACAACAAGACGAACAAGAAGAAGGAAAAGAAATGTGGGTGAGATAAAGATGAAGATGACGACGACGAAGAAATACATTAGAAACACCGAAAAGGATATGAACGATGACAATCACGTACACATTTTCTGAAGAATGTAATCTAACATTTGAAACTTAAAAACACGGACAAAAAACGACAACAGCAACAACAAACACACAAACAAACAAACACCCTTTTTCCGTCCTCCCTCGAAAAAAAAAAACCAACAACAAAAACCACCAAACAAATAATAGTACACACCGTGTTACCCTACCCCGAAACAATGCCCTCGAAACAAACAAAAAAAAAAAGTCAAAAAAAAAACACCCTCCCCTCTCTCCACCTCACCCCCCCACCCCTTATCAAACGCCCCGCACACATCCATTCAAACCAATCGCGGGTTGATTAGCTCTAGAAGCTTAAATACGCAAGTCTCTACAAGCCGATCGAAAACAACACCAATATATATATCATTTTTGTTTTCCAGAAAACTTGAGGTACTCTTCATATATCACACACGACTTACGATGCTTCTCCAGCAAATGACACACGAACTGGTATCGCACTGAAGATGCAATACATCACCATCAATACGCTCATCTTACGAGAAACCGCTCCTGCTGAATAGCATACACAGAACAGCCACCCCAAGCATGCAACGAAATGGATGCGTCCCATCAACCCCACCCCCACCCCCTGCCCATCACTTATTTCCACCTCCACCCCCGCCCTCCCCCCCCCCAAACAAAAGAAGACACTAAAAACTGTTTGCGATGTAAGGTTTAGGGGATTGCAAAATCTTAACAAATCAAAAGTAGAAAGGTACTTGGGGAGAAACCCAAGACCTCCGCCAACGCTGAAAGGATTCTAGAGCTGCACACCGATCCAGACTGGATCAGAAATCGAAAAAAAAAATTGCGTGTCTGTCGCGTATATTCGTGTCACCTGGCTGAACAGATTGGGGCGGGGGGTGGGGGCTGGGGAGGGGGTGTCAGTCCTTCGATCCAGATCCGCTCAACGGATCCAAGCGAAATCTTAAAGAGTTTGTCCCTGGGGCTACGGGTCATTTTTCCACCGAGTTTCGTCAAAACCAGACCAGTAGTTTTTGCGTAATCCTGCTGAAGGACAAACAAACAAACAAACAAACCAGCAGACACGAGTGAAAACATAACTGCAAGGCGGAAGTGATAATCTAATCTTCAGACAGAGGCTGCGTTTCTTTTAAAGGTTTCAGTTCGCAAATGAATTCGACCGGCGGAAGTCTTGGTCCACGCTGACAAGGATCAGATCTGTAACTGCTAAGTGACAAACAGGCTTTCTTGAAAGAAAAATGAAAAGAAACAAACTCGTGTCGCATGGTGACAATGACACACCCTTTTCAGCAAGACTGACGAGTTATGATTTAGCATGATTCCCCCTCCCCCCCCCCCCCTGACGAGTTATGATTTAGCATGATCCCCCCCCCCCCCCCCCCCCCCCCCCCCCCCCCGATGATCTTCGTGTTTTGCTTTGTCGCCAAGGTCTGGTTGACTTTCGAGGCAGAAGATAGTACCGTTTTAGAGGCGTGGTATATGTTTATCAACAGACACAATTCTCCAAACTTTCGTCGTTTGTCGCAGATGAAGGTTGATTTGATGCCATAGTGCTTTTGCTGCGGACCATACCGTTTTCCGTGTCCTGTCAAATGTGCTGGATCTAGATTACAGTTTTTGCTCCACTCCTGTTACAACATTTTCTTTTTCAACAGCAACAATCATTTGTCATGCTAAAGACACAACCCTTAAAAGAATACAATGCTTTTCTGAAAATCAGAGATGCTACCGTGACTTGATAAAAGAATAATCCACAGCAAGAGTAGTTTTACAGCACGCGACACGATTTCCATTTACACCCTCTTGAAAGAAAAAAAAAGATTTCCAATCTTGACCCCCTCTCCCCCCCCCCCCCCCCCCCCCCCGATTAGGTGACAACACCACCCGCACCATGTATAAATACAAGTCTATACATTATCTATACAGTTACATCATTATTACTGGCACCTTGAAAACAATAACACACTGATAAAAACAAAACAAACAAACAAACACACAGAATCCTGTACACAGATTTTCGCCCCGCCCAAGTCACTGCTCGTGACAAAAGAGGTAAGAAGATACGTAACCGAAAAAAAAAAAAAAAAAAAAAAAAATCAAACCACGAGCTCCCCCCCCACCCCCTTCCCCCCTCCCCCCCTCCCCCCCTCTTCGGAAGAAAAGACGCGCACTTTGTTCAGCTGACGTTTCCCGTGATGTGTGTGAGCAGGCTCCACCCATCTACGAGACAAGAGCAAAGGGGGTGGGTGTGTGGTGGGGGGGGGGTTTCCGTCAGGGTTGTCTGCCCTTGACAACTATTTTCCTCAATAAAGAACATCCTTCCGGTCTGTCTATGGCCTGTACTTCTTCTGTCTTCTGCTGCCACTGTCTCTGGGAGAGAGAGGGGGAGGGGGGGAGAGAGAGAGAGAGAGAGAGAGAGACAGAGGATGGGGGATGAGGGAGGAGGCGGGAGAGGACACAATCGAAGATTAGAAAGGACGGGGGTGGGGGTGGGGGTGGGTGAGTAGTAGTGTGTGTGTGGTGGGGGGGGGGGGGGTGTGTGTGTGTGTGTGTGTGTGTGTGTGTGTGTGTGTGCTCGCGCACGTGCGTGTGTGTGCGTACGTGTGTGTGTGTACGTATGTGCATGCGTGTGTGTGTGTGTGTGTGTGTGTGTGTGTGTGTGTGTGTGTGCGCGCGCGCGTGCCGCGCGCGTGTGTGTGCGTGTGTGTGTGTGTGCGCGTGCAAGCGCGCGCACCTGTTGTGCGTGTGTTTGTGTGTATAAAAACACTACACATACCGTGAACGGAGCATCATATGACGAAGACGGTTTCCTTCATCCGCCGAATGGACCCATTATGCTCTGAACCATTGAAGCACTAGTTTACGTCTACGACCCTCCCCCTCCCCCCCTCCCCCCGCCTCCCCCGTTCCCCACCCGCCTTCCTGCCCACCCCCCCCCTTCCCCCGTCTCTTCTCAAAAGAAATCTTTCCAAAAGACGAGATTACACTAGGTGAATTCCGGCGACTCTTTGTACCAATGGCGATGAAGATGACAAAATTGCACCCAACTAGGTCGCCTGACGTGTGTCGCAATAGCAAGTGGACAGAGGTACAAAGAAAGCCGCAAAGACCAAGCCTACTACACTAGCTACTTTCCTAATCCAGCTTTTCTTTTTCTTTTTTTCCTGCCCCGTTCAAAATCTCCATTTCTTCAATACAAACGAGAAAGGCCTACAGTAAAAACGAGAAAAAAAAAGGAACAGGTAAAAAAAAGGGAAACACACACACACACACACACAAAAACCGCAAAAAAATTATGTTCAGCCATTTTCTTTTCGCCTCATGAACCACCAAAATAGTAACATCGCCTGACTGGTAGGAAGAGTTGTAGGCCTTTTTTTTTTTTTTTTTTTTTTTCTTTCAAAGCTGTTATGAAGGTTCTTAACGTTAGGTATGAAACCGGTTTCAGTTCGTTCCTCCCATCCAAACCGCGCGTCGGAACGAAGGGCCCTTCAAACCGCTGAGATCCCTCTTCCTCTCCTCCGCAACACGTTTCTGACTACCATTGAGAAACGAGAAAGAAGACACAGGTTGTTGCCCAAATGGTAGCAGCCCTCCCTCCTCCCCAACCCTCAATCAACCCTCCTCCCCCCAAAATCCCCCTACCCTCCCCCCCCCCCTTCCACACACACACCCCGCCAGAATCCTTACAGAACTGAGCAAAGACTGGTCGCGGACAGACAGACAGGCAGATAGAGATAGACAGACAGGACAGACAGACAGACAGACAGACGCACCAACCACGATGGCGAAGTTCTCACACAGTGGTCACAAAACTGTCTGGCTAATAATATAATAATAATAATAACAATAATAATAATCCACGGTTACTGACAACAAAAAAGAACGAAGGGTACTGACAACAAAAAAAAACGAACGAGTACGCTAAAAAAAAAAAAAAAAAAGACGCGAGGACACCTCCTTTATCATAGTGACCCCCCTTTCCACAAAGTCCGAAGCTGTCCCAGACACCACCAGGCGGGCAGCTAGAAGACAGGCATCAGCGTCAGCATCATCATCACCACCAGCAGCAACAAGAGCACATTAATAGTCAAGTGCTCCAGGGCGCTCCCGTGTCCTTCGGCCATGGTTGCGGAGGCAACCCTACACTTGAAGGTCTGCTGCCGTGGACAGCAATGCATGTCAACGTTGACCACAGGCACGGGATGACCAAGGCAGCCACACCCTCCTCCCCTCTTCTCCACCCCAAGCTCCAGTTCTTCGTGTCCGGTCATCGTGGGGGTCAATCCCTTCCCGTGACCCCCCAGCGTCCAGTCCTTCAGTTCGGGTCATTTTGGAGCCTGCAGGGCTGAATCCAGTGAAGTCTGTGGACTCGATCCGTGAAGCTGTAGAGACTGAATCCTGGGGTTTTTCGGGCTTACTCCAGTAGATCCTGAAGGTGAAATCCAGTAGGATCTACGGACTGAACATAAAGAACCTTCAGGGCAGCTCTTTTACACGACCGTTGCGACCAGTCGTACAGTTCTGGTTGCTTTTGAATCGAAGGTGGGTGGGCCGGGTGGGGAGGGGGGGGGGGGGGGGGGGGGGCGGAGCTGAATCCAGTACAAACTATAAGCTGAGTCCTTGGAGTATCAGACCCGAATCCAGTAGAACCTACAGGTCAATCCTTGCATAGAACACCACTGTCAAGTCGTCCACTTCTAGTTGATAAGAATCTGAAGGCTGAATCCCGTGGAGCCTACGTGCTGAATCTACAACAGCCCACAGGGTTAATCCACAGAAAATCTTCGGGGCTCAATTCTGAGGAACCTCCAGGCCGAAGCAGCAAGAAGAGCCTACAGCCTGAATCCAGAGGAGCCTGCAAGGCCGAACTGGATGGAGTTTGAAGAGCAATCTCATCACTTGAACGTGGAGTTCAGTCGCCCCAGTCCTTCCGCTTTGGGGGCCGGTGGCTGAATCCTAAGAAGGCTACAGGATGATGAAACCAGCGAAACCTTCAAGCTGAATCCAGGACACCTAGGTTGACCTCAGTGAAGTCAC
>JADBJO010001962.1:35904-43404 GCA_016801955.1 Conus betulinus | reverse complement strand
TTTTTTTTTTTTTTTAAATGCTATATGTCACTAACAATAAATGCACTTACCCCCCCCCCCCCCCCCCCTAACCCCAGCCCTCATGCTTCACCACCCCCATCTTTCTCTTCTTCCTCCTCATACAAACACCCTCCAGAACGGGTGATTGGCTGGCTGGCTTACAGCAGTAGCGAAAACAAGAACAGAAGAAAGAAAGGCCTGCAGAGGCACAAGCAGCTGGCTGTAGCCAGCTCACCTAGAGACGTAGCTCTTCTAAGAATCACTGGTCACTCCCTCTGCAGGTTAGTAACCCTGCAACAACTATCCCAAGGCCCATCAGATCGTAAGTTTCAGGTGAAATCCCATTTCACATGCCAAACTCAAAATGGTGTCTATGTCCTGACCTGTACCTTGTGTGCCATGATGTATGTAGGAGAAACATACAGATCACTCAATGATCGCTTCGAAGAACACAGGGACAACATCCTGACAGGAAAAGATACACCAGTGGCAAACCACTTTACTTCTGAACACTGGCAGCGCTTTGGCGCAATGGACAAAAAGAGGGCCAATACCGCAAATTCATGGAAAGCCAGCTGATACAACGCCTTGGCACTTTGAGTCCTTATGGACTCGATGTCAGGAAATAAACTTGCTTATCTCAAGCTGCAACCACCCCCCCTTTTCCCCCCCTCCCCCCATGTTCTACACCATGTTCTTCTATGTCATGTTTTCCTTACCACCACCCCCCCTCCCCTTTCTCTGTAAACCACCACCCAGATGGTCCTCTCCCTCCCACCTTCCCCACCCCCTCTTTTCCCCCCACCCCCTTTTGTTGAACATATTAATACAGTTCACCTCCCCGCCCCCCCCCCCCCCCCCCACCTTTTTGGCTGAACTGTGGTCACAAGAAACCTGCCAGCTTCCCCTACAACCTCAACACTTCACTTGGTGACCAAGTGCTTACAGCACGAAACGTTGAGGGTTCTCTGAAAGGTACCTTTTTTCTTTACCTTTATATTTTCAAGATATATATATATATATATATATATATATATATATAAAATACTGTTAAAAAGCCTAATAAATATTCAAAGGTGCTCAACCCCTTGGGGAGCAACATCTGTTTAAAATAAGGTAAGGTAAGGTATTAAAAGGGAATTTTAAAATTTTAAAATTCCCCTTTTAATACCTTATTTTTAAACAGATTATATAAATATATATATATATATATATATATATATATATATATATTTTTTTTTTTTTTTTTTTCGATAGAATTTCCATCGTGTCCGAAAAGTTGATTCTCCAACTTTCTTTCATACGCCCATCAAGACATATGCTAGGTGGCTCTGAGCACATTTTTTTTTAAGTGAAAGGAATGGGACTGTAGGGAAAGCCCAAACAGCCCTATGATAAAATTACGGTCACAGAGATGAGTTTTAAGGGCTGAACTCAGCGTCAGGTACGGGGGTGAATCTTCTGCACCTAATTTGTGTATGATGACATCGGCATCGGTTGGTTAACAAGTAAAATGATTTAGGAGGGGGGGGGGGGGGGGGGGGGGGGGGGGGGGAGAAGGAAGGAGGGGGGTGCGTTTGAGAAAGGGGGAAAGGGAGGGGGCGTGAGTTGTTCGGTGTGAGCTGTAGCCACTTACCATAATTCAAGTGCTCAAAGCAAGTGCTCAAAGCATGTTGTGCATCAAAAAGAAGACATGGATTATATCATGGTGTGTATTCCTCACTATGGAGTGGGGCCTGCCCCACAAGGAAGGACTCCATCCTAGCACAAATAAATCACTGCTCCTAGTTTTTTTTTTTTCCCCTTAGTTTTGTCTCTACAAGACCTAAGAGTCGAAACGCGTTGCATCTTGTCACATGCTCGCTCCATTCGTTTGGCAGTCTAGCGATGCAACTTAGATTTTATTTTTGTTTACAAATGTAGTTTGCATCATTCAGCGAGACAAACAGTTCCGCAACAAAGCCTAGCCTGAAGAATGCATCTCGGGTGACGGGTATAAATAAACTTTTCCCACCGCTCTCATTTGGTGAAAGACTGTTCTTAAGAAATCACTCGAAGGTAGTTTTTTGCACGGTGCTGATCCTACGACTTGATGAGTCGGTATGTATCAAAACAAACAGTGGAGATAGAGTCGCCCTTGGCGTATCCTTACAATACTCCCTGTTTGTATGTTTGTGTGGATGCCATCTCACGACCACCTACCCCCCGGCACCGATGCTTCGGTTTAAACACCCGGAACAAAAACATCCTGCCGATGCGATCCATTCTATCTTCTCTCTTCGAGAAAAAAAGAGAGACTCCGAACGTGCGGGTGGGACACAGAGAAGTACTGTCCTCAACTGCCGAACAAACCAGCTGGGAGCAATCCTGCACACCCTTGGAAGCCTGCGCTGTGTTCACAAAGGATGAAGGCACGCATAGGGCATTTCCATTAGGACGTCAAGGGACATAACTGCTCACGCTGATGCGACCCACTCTATCTCCTCTTTCCGACTTGCGCGGTGTTGTTAGATGCCTCGTGGACCGATCTTACACCACTGTTCGACGTTGCCTTTGCAGCCTGGACCTTAGAGATGACGCAGGTCCCTCATGCCACCCCATCGCATCGCTTTTTATGTCGTTTCCGTTTAAAACTTCATCATCATATGGAGCTATCGACGGTAACTAGGGATTAGGCTCGTGTTTCGGATCTTGTTTTCGACGCAGTGAGGATCTATATCTTTTCAAAATCAAGAACTTGAAAAGAGGAAGAGGAAGAGAGGGAGAGAAATATTTAGGGGGTGGGGGTAGGGGGTGGGGGTCGTCACTTCTGCTGCTGCTCTTCCTGCAGCTTGTACAGGAACAATAAAGACCACTGCCACTACTGCCACTATTACACCTACTGTTGCTACTATAACTACTGTTATTGCTCTATTACTACTACTACTGCTACTTCCACCACCACTACTGCCAATGCTACCACTACTAGAAACGACAGCAGAGACAAAACAGGAATGACACCAATCACGACTGTAAGCTTTTGTCAGAGAATGGATGAGAATGGGACACAAAAAACAAGAGGCCAGACCCAAACCAGACAGGACTAGGGGGGGGGGGGGGGGGGGGGGGGGGGGGGGGGGAACACAGGCAGACGAAACGGTGAGTGACAGAACGGAAAACAAAAAAGGGAGAAACGCTATTTAAGGGGGGAAAATGGAAGAGAAGGAAATAAGAATTTTAGTACTTAAAAAGAAGTTCGACAGAAAGCGAGAGCTGACCAGCTGGAGAAGAGAACAAATGAGTGTGAAAACAGAAAGAAAAGAAGAGATGATAGAAAAGCAGGTGAAGGAGGAAAAACCCCACAGAAGAAAGTTATCAGATGAGACAAGACGGACTGAGACGAGAATATTGTTACTGAAAAAAAAAAGAAAAAATATAACATGAGAGAAAGATCCAAAAGATACATTCAAAGAGAGAGAGAGAGAGAGAGAGAGAGAGAGAGAGAGAGGAAAAGAAAGGATGGAAAAGAAAGGATGAGAGAGAGAGAGAGAGAGAGGAGAGAGAGAGAGAGAGAGAGAGAGAGAGAGAGAGAGATATGACAGAAGGGAGGGAGACAGAAGAGAGAGAAGACGAGACAGAATTTCTAATCAATTCGTAGTCGAGATTCACCCCCCAGAGAGAGAATGGAAAGGGTCCCCGCCCCTCTAATCAATTCTCGCATTCACCCCCCACCCCAACACCCAATCATCTAACACCTGCAACCCACCCACCCCCCCCCCCCCCGCTCCCATCTTCCCCCCCCCCCCCCACCCCCAAAGACACACAAACTTCCACAGCCACACCCAGCCTTACCGGTGAAGGGACAGCCCAGCAGGCCCACCCTCATGCTGATCTTCTTGCGCCACTCCACGGGGATGAAGCGCACGTAACGCGCCACGAAGGGCGAGTTGAGGAAATGGGTCCGCTCCGTGTCCTTGTCCGAGTTGCCCCCAAACAGCTGGCGTGACGTCATCCACAGGTCAGTGACATCACAGATGGAGGAGGAGGAGGAGGAGGACGAGGAGGAGGTTGTGGTGGTGGTGGTGGTAGTTGGCAGATGATTGGTAGAAGTGTGGTCGGAGAGGCGACCGAGATGGAGAGAAGAGAGAAAAAAAAGAAGAATGCAAAATGAATTAACACCGTGGTGCACGTGTGCACAGCCATTTTTTTTTCTTCTTTTCCTTCCCAGTGGGTGCAGTTGTTGGTTAGTTGACACTGACACTGTGCAAAGAGAATTGACCCCCCACCCTCCTCCCCTTCCAAAAAAAAAAAAAAAAAAAAAAAAAAAAAAGCAGATTCAGTAGCAAGACGAAGGCGTGCGCGGAATGGCCAGCTCACGACCACTTCCGGGTGATGTCTAGTTCTACACAACCCATGCTCGCGCTCACCAAGGTCGTTCAGACTGTCCGCAAGTGAGGTGGATTGCGCATGCGCGTCAAGGTGCAAGTGGGAGGGGGGGGTGGGGGTGTGTGTGTGGAGGCAGACGACAAGGACGCGGTGCAAACACAGGGTGAAAACAAGAGACATGAGAGAGAGAGAGAGAGAATAAAAAAAAAAAAAAGAAAAATTCTGTCAAAAGTAAAGCTTTCATGCCCATGCAGAGGAGGAAGGAGACGTTGTATGAGAGTCTTGAACGATGTGTGAGGTACCGAAAGGTGAGGAAACAACGTCGGAAGGACAGAGAGGGAGGGAGAGAGTGGGGAATAAGATGATGCAAGGGGGCGTACTGTATGCTAGGGGAAACAAAAACAAACACACAAACAAACAAACAGAAAGAAAGAAAAAAAACAAACACCCACCCACCGGCACACCTGGAAGCATGCCACGAGTTTTATGTAGAAAACATGGAGGGGGGGGGGGGGGGGGGAAAATAGGTGGGCGTAGGTGGGTGGTGGAAGGAAGAAGAGAAGAGATGTGGGGGGGGGGGGGGGGGGGGGGCGAAAGGAATGAGGTGGGTGAGGATGATGTAGAGGACATGGGGTAGTAAAAGATGGGCGTGGGTGGTGGTGGTGGTGGTGGAAGAAGAGAGAGGGGGTGCCATCCAGAGAACCAGAAGGCGGGTCAGTCCATGCAAACACAGCAACACGGCATGCAGTGAGAGGCCATAGGAGGCTAGCAGCCAGCCAATCAGCGGGTACTGGGTTAGAACTCGCTCCCTCTTATGGAAGCATGCTAAAATCCAAAAAAATCATAAATACCAGTGGTTCAAACTTTTGTTGTGTTGTTGTTGTTGTTCAATATGCTAAAGCAAGAATTTTCATGATGAAAACAGTCGTGGTTGCTGAAGAAAACCCTGTGTTATCCCCGTTTCCACAACGGATGTGGCAAATCATTATGTATTGAGCAATCATTTTCACGTCATAACGAGTTAGAATTAAGTGAAAAGTGCTGATAATCACGGGAAAAAGCTATGTTCACCAGATAAAACAAACAAAAAACAAAACAAACAAACAAAATCTACGAGTGTTTTGCCAAGATGAACAGCTGTTTTGCTTCGAAATGACTTTTTCTTGTGCATAATCATCGGTTGCTTTCCTATGAAAATGTATGTTTTCCCGACGATAATTGTCAGTTTACTCACAAAACAGAGAAGAGATTTCCTGTGAAGATTAGCTAATTTTACGCGAAAACAACTGTTTACGGCGATATATAGCTGTTTTAGAATGAAAATTAGTTTTCTGTTACAATCAGCTGTTTCTGTCTGTGAAAATAACTGTTTCCGGTAAAGATGAGATGTTTTAACATAAATATAACTGTTTTCTGGTGAAGATCAGCTGTTTCAACATGAAATTAACTGTTTTCTGGCAAACATTAGCTGTTTCAACATGCAACTGTTTTCTGGAGTAGATTAGCTGTTCAGCATGAACATAATGGTCTTCTGGTGAACATTAACTGTTTTCAGGTGGTCTTCAGTTCCTTTAATGTGAAAGTAACTCTTTTTCTATGCTATTTGGGCTTGAAAAAAATCTCTGTCGCTATGATGATTAGTTATTTTGACATGAAGCTGGAAGTCCTTTCTCCAAAGATGTATTTTCTCAGTATGAAAACAGGTTTTGCCATTGTAAACAGTAATTACGGTCTTTTGCAGCAAGTATGCTCCCATACACAAGCCCGTCTGTGCTCTCTCTCAAGGAACGAGAGAGAGAGAGACAGAGGGAGAGGTGTTGTTACGATTATGATGTTTGCACGCGCGCAGGTTCCAATACACAATTTGAACACTAGGCCGTTACATACACACGAGTTATAACTGTCTCGATTTTCTTTCATTTTTACTTCTTTCTTTATTTTTCTTTTTTTTTCTTTTTTTTTTTTTGGGTGGTGGTGGTGGTGGTGATGCTGGTGGTGGGGGGTGTTTCAATGTTATTTACACATGCTGTCAGTATGCAACAGATCACGTTCAATCATGGGTTACCGTTTTTTTTTTTTTTTTTTTTTTTTTTTTTTAGATCATTAGTAATTTCACATTCCAGTTCTCTCGTGAACAGCACATTACATACACTACACACACGTGTAAGATTGTAAGACACGCACACATATCATGTACAAGATCATGGACCCAGTAAATCATGCATCACGCACACTGGTTTATCAGAAGCCAAACAAGAGCTGTCCCCATGTATTTGTTTTCACATGCCAATTGCAAGCAAATACACATCATAAAGCATCCAATGTCAAGCAAGAGTAACTGGGTATAGAAACATCGTGGCCAGCAAATCTCCCCCACCACACCCCAATGCAAATGACATGGCTTACGAATCCATAACATGAAATAGTTCTCTTACACACGATGCTATTACACAACCATGCCCTGGAAATATTTTTGAACTTTCGAAGATAGATAAGTTGTTTTACAAAGAGAGGTTTCAAAGCTACATAAACAACAAAACAAACATTGTCTTTTTTTTGCATTATTCTCGATCTCTATCACAGGCTATGGTCGTGTAATACCCTTTACAGATAAAAATCACTGCAATTAAACACAAGCATAAATCAAAGATAATACATAACAAAGATAAACGTGGTATAGAACGAAATGATATATTGATATATATACCTCCACATTTCACATTTTGAATGAATTTCGTTGCGATCGTTGATCTGAAATGGCCAAATCATTGTGTTTACGACCCACCTTGGGTCATGCCATGGAAAATATACCCGCAAAACGGCGACAGAAGAAAATACAAACAGATTACTTTCTGTCAAGGCGTTTATTTTAAAAGGAAACCAAAAGGCAGCGGCTTCAAACAAATCAATAACCCAAATGATATCTTAGCTTGACAAAGTGCCAGCGATTGGAAAGTTCTGATTTCTAACACTCATTCAGAAAGACACAGCGAACCGTTTTCTTTCTTTTTGTTTTTTTGTTTTTTGTTTTGCTGTCAAAAACCGTTTTCATTTCTGGCTTTTCTCAGTGCTTTTCAATTTTGAACAATTTCGTTCCACTGCGTGTCATCATTATTATCATCATCCATGAGCATA
>JADBJO010001962.1:23404-28404 GCA_016801955.1 Conus betulinus | reverse complement strand
CAGAGACAAAGACAGAGAGAGAGACATTGACAAAGACAGAGACAGAGAGACAGAGAGAGAGAGAGAGAGAGAGAGAGAGAGAGAGAGAGAGAGAGTCAGAGACAGACAAAGAGAGACAGACACCAGACAAAGACAGCCACACAAACAGACAGACTGAGAGAACGAGAGAGAGGGGTGGAAGAGAATGTGTGTGTGTGTGTGTGTGTGTGTGTGTGTGTGTGTGTGTGTGTGTATGGGTGTGTGGGCATGGGAGTATGTGTGTGTATCCCAGTGTATGCAGTACGTTAGTGCATGTGTGTATGTGCGTATAGTGAGCGCGCACGCGCGCATGTGTGTGTGTGTGTGTGTGTGTGTGTGTGTGTGTGTGTGAGACAGACAGACAGACAGACAGAGACAGAGAGAGACAGACTCAGACAAAGACAGAGACAGAAACAAAGAGAGAGAGAGAGAGAGAGAGAGAGAGAGAGAGAGAGAGAGAGGAGAGAGAGAGAGAGAGAGAGAGAGAGAGACAGAGACAGAGAGTGAGACAGACACACACATCCTTCAATCGTCACAGACCACTTCGGAAATTCGTTGTCAGCGATAAGCATGGGCAACGTTTCTCTCCTTCTTCACAACAACATCATCACACCATCCTCACCACCACCATCATCACCTCTTCTTCGTCTCCTCAACACCATTAGCATTATCACACCATCATTATCGTCATCGCTCCTCCCATCAGCTCCATCATCTTGGCTCTCTTTTCCTGCCTACGCAGAATACAATTTTTTTTCCCGCTTCGGTTAACCCCATCTGATTTGCGTGAAGGTCCCGCATGCCTGCTGGCACTTTTTTTTCGGTGAATTATTCGCGTGTCTCAAGTCTTACAGGGGGTTAAATAGTCATGTTTCTCTATATAGCTGAGCAGAACACGTGGGGGTGGGGGGGTGGGGGGTGGGGTGGGGGGTAGGAGGGGTGGGGGGGAGGGGGCAAGTAAGGGCTGCAATCAGTTGTTGTTGTCGTTATCATCATCATCATCATCATCATCATCAGCAGCAGCAGCAGCAGCAGCAGCAGCAGCAACAACAGCTGCAGCAGGAGGAGAGCATTCTTATTCTTCTTTATTTAAAGAAACAAGAAAAGAAAAAAAGGAAAAAAGCCCACCAGTACACTACAGTAAAGGGCAAAAACAAGGCAGTGTCTAAGTGATTTAACGTTCAAAGTAAAGATGTGTGTGCGTGCGTGCGTGCATGCGTGCGTGTGAGCGCGCGCGCGCGCGCGTGTGTGTGTGCATGTGTAAAATTACGGTTTGAAAGAAAAGGTAAAGTTAATCTTTGGACCCCCAATAGACTGCTACGCACAACGAGTAATCTGCCGCATTGCTCTTCTTTCTTCCTCTTTTCTTTTTATTTCTCCTCTTTCTTTTCTTCTTCTTCTTCTTTGTTACGGTTTGATCGAAATCTCCGATGGCTTGTTGCCTTCCTGAGATCATATCAGACCCAACAGAAAAAAAAAAAAGCAAAAAGAAATGTGCCTTCAAAGGGCGGTTTCTTTTCGCTAGAGTGGACACTGATTTTGCTCCGTTTTCCTTCCCTCTTTTCTCGCTTTTCCTTTCGGCCCATTGGTCTGAAGTCGGTAGGGGCCTGCCGCGCCGTTTGATCGCGAATGAATAGTAACACACACACACACACACACACACACACACAACACACACACACACACACACACACACACACACACACACACAGAGAGAGAGAGAGAGAGAGAGCGAGAGAGAGAGAGAGAGGAGAGGAGAGAGAGAGAGGAGAGGGTGCGTGCGTGCGTACTTGGGTGCGTGTGAGTGAGCGAGTGTGTGTGTGTGTGTGTGTGTGTGTGTGTGTGTGTGTGTGTGTGAGTGCGAGTGTGTGTGTGTGTGTGAGAGTGTGTGTGTGTGTGTGTGTGTGTGTGTGTGTGTGTGTGTGTGTGTGTGTGTGTGTGTGTGTGTGTGTGAGAGAGACTGTATATTTCACCATTTACGTGTCTTTCTATGTTTTTATGTATGTATCTGTCTATTTATCCGTCTGTTTTGTCCATCAATCTGTCCACTCGCCCGCTTTCTTTTGTTTGTGTGTGTGTGTGTGTGTGTGTGTGTGTGTGTGTGTGTGTGTGTGTGTGCGTGCGTGCGTGCGTGCGTGTGCGTGTGTGTGTGTGTGTGTGTGTGTGTGTGTGTGTGTGTGTGTGTGTGCGAACGTGCGTGCGTGAGTGCGCGCGTGCTTGTGTGTGTGTATGTGTGTGTGTGAGCGAGTGAGCGTGCGTGCCTGTATGTGTGAGCGCGCACGTGCGCGTGTGTGTTTATGTGTATTTAGCTGTCTGTTTATCTGTCATTCTGTCATTCCGTCCGTCTGTCTGTCTGTCTGTCTGTCGGTCGGTCTGTGTCCGTCCGTCCTTCCGCCCGCCCCCGCCCGCCCGCCCGCCCATCCGTCCGTCTGTCTGTCTGTCTGTCCCCCCCCCTCCCCTCTCTCTCTCCCCTCCTCTGTGTACGCGCGTGCTCGCGCGCTTGTGCGTGCGTGCGTGCGTGCATCCCTGGAGAAGAGTTCCGACCCGAAAAGGATGGACGCGCGTGGCGTTGACCGATGGACACGAACTGCCCTCATCTATTTCACACAGCCAACCAGGACTCAGTCCGAGGAAGGGGGCTGCTTTGCGCTGGTCAGCAGCGCTCAACCAGCTAACCGCTCCCTGCTTTAAACTAAGAATTTTTTCAAGACGCTTTCCCTCTGACAGCTTCATCGGCACTGCTGCGCCCGCAGCCCTGAAGCTGGCACCCAAGGCGATCTGTCTGTCAGTTACTGGGACAAGGTCCTTCTTCTCATTCTCACTGACCTCCTTTCTCTTTCATTTTCTTTCCATTCTAGAGGCAACAGTTGCTGGTAAGCCGGACCACTCTGACCTTCTGAACTTCTTCTATTGACTTCGCACCTTCTAAGAAAGGTGAAGGTGACAGGAGTGCACACCGGCCATTTATATTTTACCCATTCCTACCTTTGACAGAGGGAAGAGGCTCCGTGGTGCATTCCATGTCATGGGCCACTCACAATGAAACACAGTGAGTGTTGGGACTTGCATGATGTGAGACATGAACATTTTTTTTTTTTTTTTACAGCAGATTCCATGAAAACCTTGTTCAGAGACGTTCCGCCTGATGCCATCTTTCAATTCTTGAAGGAGATCAACATTTTTTTCATCGGATCTGAGATTTTATAGTGGAAAGATTTTAAACAAAATTTCGGGTGGGTTTTTGAGATGACGTATTTTAAAGAGTTGTGTGAAGGAATGGCTTGTGGGTTGACTTCAACGCGGTGACAGCCCTGATGTGGCCCTTTGCTGTCGGCTGGGCTATATAAAGCAACATATCTTACTATTACCTAAGGTGACAGGATTTTTTTTCTTTCGGTTTAGGCTTCTGTTCAGGTTGGCATTCCAGACGATGAGGTTTCTGATCATCGGGCCACCAATGCCCATAAACAACAACAACAACAAACACGAACAACAAACAACAACAACAACAACAACATACACACACACACAAACCTGTCAAGGTCATCTACCCACTAAACAGATTAAAAAAACCCAAAGTACATACGGAAGAAATTTGAAATGAAGCAGTAAATAACGAATAAGTAGGTTATCTCTTGCTCCCAGAACACACACACACACACACACACACACACACACACACACACACACACACGCACACCCCCCCCTCATGATCGCTCTATCGCTCTCTTAAAGTTAACAGTGATGGATAATAACAGTTCCATCATTTTTTTTTTCTGAAATTTACGTTCAACCTTGTCGCCCTCTGGGTTAGAACACGCACTGACGCCTGCCTAGCCACTCAGTCTTTTTTTTTTTTTTTTTTTTTTTTTTAATTTGTCTACATTCATTTTGCTTCATGGATCTAGAAGATGACTTGGCGTCTGCTGGATCCAAACAAACAGGCCATCCCTCTGAACACACTATTACTGACTCAGTGCAGTGTCTTCTCTGGTGGCTTGCTTCTTGGCACATTGATATTGACTGCTGCCTGTCGACTACCTGGTAGGCTGCGATAGCTCGAGTGTGTGGTCGTGTATCGGTGGCGGGGGGGAGGACTCGGGGGGGGGGGGGGGGGGGGGGAGAAGATGAAACAGGGGGAAAAAATTAAAAAAAACAAACACCCAAACCAAACCAAAACAAAAACAAAACAAAACAGACAAGCACTAACGAGAACAGCATATAGGAGAACGCAGACCCTAGTCATGGCCAAACAGATCGTGATTCGATCATTCGATCACCATCTGTTCTTTCAACCAAGCGTCCTTAAAACCGACGGCGGGGTAGTTTTTGACAGAACTGAGCCAAACGGATCCCCGGATCCGCCTTTCAATCCAAATCGTTACCACCGATCCACACAGAAATAGAAGTCAGTTCGTCTTTGAGACACATTCCATCTTTTCAGCCGAGTTTCGCCCGAATCGTTGCGGCAGTTTCTCTGTAATCTTGCTGCCAGACAGACAGACAAACAAACAAACAAGGTGTGTGTGTGTGTGTGTGTGGGGGGGGGGGGGGTGGGTAGAAACAACATCCTCGCAGCGATGTTGACAAGCAATTCACCATAATCTGCGTCTATGACACTTCCCCCCAAAAGACAATTACGCATATACACACGCACACAAACAGCAAACACACCCCTCCACCTCCAACCCTCTCCCCCTATCCCCTTCGTCCCCTCTCTCCCTCCCCCCCCCCCCCCCCGCTCCACCTCTCCCACGTGCGTGCGTCAGCATAATGCGAGAGAGAAAAAGGTCAGGAGTTACAGGGAAGGTGGGGGGTGGGGGTAGGGCCTGGATGCTGGCGCGTGCTGTGGCTATAGGGGAGGTAAGCGAGCAGAAACAAGGCCCCTGCGTGAGCATAATGAGAAGAGCGAAGGTCAGAAGGTACACAATAAGGGGGGGAGGGGGGAGGCGGGGGGGGGGGGGGGGGGGGGGGCAAGAGAG
>JADBJO010001962.1:5904-20904 GCA_016801955.1 Conus betulinus | reverse complement strand
ACAGGTGAGCGGAAAAGGGGTGGGGTGGAGGTCGGGGGTGCGGGGTGGGGGGTGGGGTGTGTGATGCTCAAATCTGAAGGAGTGGTCGTTGGTCGATGTGACATTTCATTCTCGTTCTCTGTGTTACCTGCATCATCATCATCATCATCATCATAATCCTCCTCCTCCTCCCCCTCATTATCATTATTATCATTGTTTGTGTTATTGTTGTTCTTCTTCCAATTGTTATTGTTATTATCATTATCTTTATTGTTATTATTATTATTATCATCATCATCATTATCATAATATTATTATTATTGTTATTAACATGATATCATTATTATTATTATCATCATCATCATCATTATCATTATATTATATTATTATTGCTATTAACATGATATCATTATAATAATAATAATGATTATTATTACAATTGTTACAATTCTCCTCCTCCTCCTCATTATGCTGCTGCTGCTGCTTCAACTACTACACACTATTACTACTGCTACAATCATCGTCGTCGTCGTCGTCTTCGTAGTTGTCATCATCGTCGTCGTCGTCATGATTAGTGTTAATTGTGGTATTAGTATTATTACAAACAGCACACTCAACATTGTCGTCATGATCGTCGTCATTATCATCATCATTATCATTAGTTATAATCTTTATTATCATTATTATTATTATTATCATTATCATCATTATTATTATTCTTATTATCATTATTATCATCATTCGTCTTCTTCTTATTATTAACATCATCATCTTCGTCATCATTATTATCGTTATGACCACTACTACCACCGCCACCACCACCACCACCACTACTACTACAACAACAATACTTCTTCTTTCT
This sequence comes from Conus betulinus, assembly GCA_016801955.1. Classification (NCBI taxonomy): domain Eukaryota; kingdom Metazoa; phylum Mollusca; class Gastropoda; order Neogastropoda; family Conidae; genus Conus; species Conus betulinus. The sequence continues at coordinate 20,063 of JADBJO010001962.1, read as the reverse complement.
TCCTTCCTCCTCTTCTTATCATTGCTGTTATTTTTATTGTTGTTGTTGTTGTTGTTGTGTTGGTATCATTGCTCTTGTTGTTGCCGCTGCTGTTGTCGTTGCTATTGTCGTCATTACCGGAGCTGGCGGCTCTGACGTTAGCGTGTGTGTCGTAGATCACTAGCGCCGCAGTGCTGCAGCATCAGATTCGCCCAAACAAGACTGGGAGCCAGAGAACGTGTGTGAGGAGGGGGCAGAGTTGGGGGCAGGGCAGGAGGAGGTGAGAGGAGCAGGAGGAGGAGGAGGAGGAGGAGGAGGCTGAGGAGATGGGAAGAGGGAGGGAAGGGAGGGAGGGAGGGGGAGCGGAGGGCGGCGGGGGGTGGGGAGTGGGGTGGGGGGGTATAGAAGGGGCGTGGGGTACGGGATCAAAGGAATCATTTTTTTCTTATCCGTGACTATCTTTCACCCTCACTTTCCTCCCCGACCCCCTCCCCCCCCCCCTCCCCGCCTCATCCCCTACTATCATTTACCCGCTCTGTCTGTCTGTCTGTCTGCCTCTGTCTGTCTCTGTCTGTCTGTCTGTTTGTGTCTCTGTCTCTCTGTCTGTCTGTCTCTCTGTGTCTCTGTCTGTCTCTCTGTCTGTGTCTGTCTGTCTCTTTTCTCTATCTGTCTGTTTGTCTGTCTGCCTGTCTGTCTGTCTCTCTCTCTACCGTTCAATCCACCAGCTGTCGTCATACTCTGTGAACAGAGCAATATCTCCCTACCAATCGTAGGGAAGCTTACAGAATTCGCCGGCTAACACACGCAGACCGACCGTATGTATTTTATATATCTACAAATGAAACCAAAAGACGAAGTTTTTTTTTTTACGCAATCTGGCACCTATCTCAACTTTTTTTTCTATCTAAAATCCACATCATCCTACAACACAGGTAAGATAAATTTGTCGTCTTTCTGGGGTGAGAGAGTCCAAATGAAAATCTTTCGTCGTTGATATTCATCCACAATCATCCCCCCCCCCCCCCCATCCTGCCCGCCTCCACCTCTCTTCACCCTTCCCTCCCCTCTCATACGCGCACAAGCCAGAAAAAAAAATGTTTTCTGATTGGTGAAAGATCCGTCGTTTTTTTTTTTTTTTTTTTACTTTACGTTTTTCTACATGAACATACACCCATTATCCCGCGCCTCTCTCCTCTATCAGCCGGGTCAGATCGTTGTTTTTGGGGTTCCTGATGTCTATGGGGGGTGGCTGCTGTATATGAGGCGTAACCCATACAACCAGAGAGAGAGTGGGCATCTGCTGCTTCGGATAGAGAGAAAGGAGGCAGGAGGGGAAGGTAGGGAGGGAGCAGGGGGTCGGGGTGGGGGTGAGGGCGGGGGTGGGGGGGGGGGGGGGAGGAGAACAATGGATGAGTGGGCAAGAGAGAGGACGAAAGAGTGAGAGAGATGCGGTGGGAAGGAGAGCCGGGGGGGGGGGGGGGTGGAGAGAGAGAGAGAGAGAGAGGAGAGGGAGGGAGAGGGAGAGGGGGGTGAGAGGAGAGAGGAGTTTTCGTTTTCTCTCACACGGTACACATAACTTGAAGAAAGAGCCATTCGGTCTTGGGAGCGTTTACTGTTGTTAGATAAAGCCGTTACACAGGAAGAAGAGAAAAACAAAACGTGGTGGAGAGAGAGAGAGAGAGAGAGAGAGAGAGAGAGAGAGAGAGAGAGAGGAGAGAGAGAGAGCCTGTATGGCATATCAGATCTTTGTAACCAACGAACCGACGCACGGACCCACGCGCACACACACACACACACACACACACACACACACACACACACACACACACACACAAACACACGCACACTCACACACACACATACACAGAAGCCACCCCTCCTCCGCCCTCTCCTACTCGCACACACACACACACACACACCACACCCACACACACACACACACACACACCAACTTTTCTCTCAAATCGACAGATGCGAAATATTGGCCGAAGACAAAAGAGGACTTGCGTCACACGATTCTGTTTTCCAGGTTTAAGAACATCCAGTCCAGGGACCCACGCAGTCTTGGGCAACGAGCATTTCGGAGCTGCTCCTCTTAGGCAATTTAAGACACGGCGCGCGTTCAAATACCCGCAGCAAAATGCTCCTTGCGTCCGAGATGTTGCGCTGCCCCTACACTGGTTCAAGCAAATCAGTCATCAGTGGGGATCCACCTTCTCTGGTTTTCGTACTCCCAGTTCTCATAAAACAGAGAGTACTTTACAATGGGAAGGAAGAAATGCTGTCTGTGTGTCTGTCGTGGTCAAAATATGTTCCACTCGCTCCAGACAAAACTTCCAGGCGATCTTTCTGAAAATTTGTAGGTGTGTTCATTATGGGTCACGGATGATGCTCAATGTTTTATTTTTACCAGAATAGCCGTTTACTAACCGGCTATAACGGCCTCAAACGGAGTTTTCTTCTTTATGGAATATCTAAAAAAAAAAAAAAAAGTACTTGACCGATTTACAAGCGGTTTGGGTGATCTTGTGACAAATCGAAGCCTCTTTCCAAATGTAAGTGATGTAATGTTGATTGTGACGTCAAATACATTATGACGCATGTTTGATTGTGTGGGAGTACGTTTATATGCCTTGAATCTTGTTCGTGTCTGTTTCTTTCAGTCTTCAACAGTCTCCCCCCCCCCCCCCCTCTCTCTCTCTCTCTCTCTCTTAATGTAGGACACTTGAGGTCGGCTGAGCATAAACATCAACCATTTGGCCAGCTCGACACTCTCCTTACCCCTCCCCCACCTACGCTACCCCTTTCCCCCGAGCGGACAGAAGCCATATCTAATTAATTAATTTAAAAAAAAAAAAAAAAGAAGCGGAGACTGAAGAAGGCTCAGTATGCAGATGAGGGCATTAGCCGCCTGAAATGAAAATCCATGACTTCGCTTAATGATCGAGGGGGGGGGGGGGGGGGGGGGGGGGGTGAGGGAGGGGTGGGGGATGCTCCGTGAAGGAGATGGCGAAGAAGCGGGGAAGGGGAGGGAGGAGGGTGGAACTGGAGGGGAGGGGGAAGGGTAGGAGGGAGGAAGGAGGAGAAATGCGGAGGGGGGGGGGGGGGGTGGGGGGAGGGGGGTTGGGGACTACCAGTCACCGAGTGGTACCTCTGGGTCGCGCATGTCACGCCCGTATCTGACGCGCCGGCCTCAACGGAGAGAATGGGTCTTAAAAAAAACGAGATGCACAGACTTCTTTAATTAAAAGAGATACATACGTCATAGCGCCGGTCTGTTGTTCTCAGGCTCGGCTTCGTCATCTTTAGGACAAGCCACCGAGATAGGACGCGAGAGCACACGCAGCTCCTGAATGAAAACTAGGAACGTTCTGTAGTTGGGTGAAAAAAAATATTAATGAATAATTTAAAAAAAAAAAAAAGGGAGGCGAGGTAGAGGCAGGGGTGAGAGAAGGGTGGGGGTGGGGGTGGGGTGGGGGAGGGCGAGGCAAAGTTTCCACTGCAGCATTAATTTGATGATGATGAAAGCTGTCCGTCTTGTAGGGCATACACATGCAGACACACACAATATATGCGCACGCACACGCGCACGCGCGCACACACATGAATGCACACAGACACACAGATACAAACACAGACACATACAATACACGCACGCACGCACGCACGCACGCACACCACGCACGCACAAATACGTGAAGGTCATTTACAAACACAGACACACAAACACACATAGACGGACAGACAAACAAACAGACAGGGACAGACACAGAGATACAGATACAGACATACACGTACACACACGGATAACACCCCCCCCCCCCCCCCGCGCGCGCACAACACACACACACACATACATACGCGCGCGCGCGCGCACGTACACACACACACACACACCACACACATACACACACACACACACACACACACATACACACACACACGCGCGCACACACAAGTACACACAAGTACACACAAGTACACACACACACACACACACACACCACACACACACACACACACACACACACACACACACACACACACACGAACGAAACTCACCTGGCACATGTAAACATACACAGATAGACAGACAGACAGACAGACAGACAGACACACACAACACACACACACACACACACCACACAACACACCAACACACACACACACACACACACACACACAGATAGACAGACAGACAGACAAGACCAGACAGACACACACACCACACACACCACACACACACACCACACACACACACACACACACACCAACCAAACACCACACACACACACACACACACACAATTACACACACACACACACACACACACACACACACACACACACACACACACATAATCGATTCGCGTTTAAACACACGCACACACAAACACACACACCAAAACACACACACACACACACACACACACACACACACACCACACACACACACAACACACACATAATCGATCGCGTTTAAACACACACGCACACACCACCACACACACACACACACACACACACACACACACACAACACACACACCACACACACAATAATCGATCGCGTTTAAAAACACACACACACACACACACACACACACACACACACACACACACACACACACACCACACACACACACATATCGATCGCGTTTACACACACACACACACACACACACACACACACACACACACACACACACACACACACACAATCGCGTTTAAACACACACACAACACACACACACACACACACACACACAACACACACACACACACACACACACACACCTTAACCCCCACCCACCTTCACCCACCCACACCCACCCACCACCACCATCATTCCCCCATCCCCCCCCCCCCCACAACACAGACACACACCAAACACACACACACACACACCACACACACACACACACACACGCACACACACACACACACACATGTACGTGCACTGACCGTTGTCCGTTTTGGCGCACCAGGCCTTGCCTGACAGGATGTGTCCATCCTCCGGCTGACACGTAGACTTCTTGCGCCGGCCCCCGGAATTTCTGTCTCTGCCTCTCTCTCTCTATCTCGATTTCTCTTTGTCTCTGTTTGCTGGTCTGTCTTTCTTACACGTTTCCCTATCTCTCTCTCTCTCTCTCCTCTCTCTCCACACACACACACACACACACACACACACACACACACACAAACACAACAAATACCCGCAACCCAAAAGACACACGAGTGTTCCTACGCACACTCACACGACGAATCACCCCCACACCCCAATCCACGTCCCCTGTGTGTGACTCACCGCCAATACCAAGGCTACGCCTCAAACTGACCCCTCCCTTATGTTAAAACCGAGAAAGGAAAGAAAAAGAAAGAAAGAAGACGAGAGAGAGAGAGAGAGAGAGAGATAGAGCGAGAGAGAGAGATTGAAGAGGGACACACACACACCACACACACACACACACACACAAAATATATATATATAATATATATATATATATAGAGAGAGAGAGAGAGAGCGAGAGAGATGCAGAGAAGAGATAGGTCGATAGATAGATAGAAGAGAGCGAGAGAGAGAGAGAGAGAGACAGAGATAGAGAGAGAGAGAGAGAGACGAGAGAGACAGAGAGTGACAGACATACAGACATACAGGGACAGACAGACAGAGAAAGAAAGAAGGAAAGAAAGTAAAAGAAAACAGAAAAACCACCCCACCCCGCCACCGCCCCTCCCATCCATACCCCGCCCCGACACCCCCCTTTCCCAACCCACCGTCTCACTCCTCCACCCTCCCCCTCCCCCCCCCCCCCCCCCTTAAACCCCCATCCCCCCCTTCTCTCTCTCCCACTGACGTTCTTGACGTAACCTCCGAACCCTGTCCCCCCACAGCCCAAAGAAGACCTGTACCTCTCTGTCTCCCCCCCACACGTCCCTGCCCCCGCCCCCCCCCCCCCCCCCCACACTCCTGCCTCCACCCACCTCGTCCCTGCTAACCTTCCCCCTCCCCTGCTCACAACGTCGCGATGTTTGACATCCAACACACACACACACACACACACCACACACACACACACACACACACACACACACACACACACAAACAAACAAACAAACACAGGTGTTGCTATATATCTCTTTCTCCCACCCCCACCCTCCCACCTCCACACCCTCCAACCCCACTGCCTGTTGCAAACCGCCGTGAGAGTGAACAGATATGGCCAGGACAAAATTTCTGAGATTTGTTCTTGTCCTCTCTCTTTTTTTTCCTTGTCTTTTCCCCTTTTTTTTTCTTTCTTTTTTTTTTTTTTTCCTATGTCTGCACTGTCGAAACAGCTGGTCAGGCCATCAAAATATGAGCGGTAGAGAACGCCATAGAATGGTCATATAGAAGAGGTGGGGGGGTGCGGGGAGGGTGCCTCCCCCCTCAATTTCCTTCAGGGGAGGGGGGGGGGGAGGGAGTGGGGGTTCAAGAATGCTATTCAACTTTTTGCAGCGTGTTGGAGTATCGACCGGTACCTCCCCCCCCCTCAATTCCTTTTTCTGCAGTCCGTCTCCCCACCCCCTCCCCTAACCCCCCCACCCCACCTTCTCCCTCCGTTGTCCGATTGTTGAATGTTGAAGGCAAGGGCGACAACGCCCGAGGAGGAGGAGGTTTCCGTTGGTGGGAACGCAGAAAGAGAGAGAGAGAGAGAGAGAGAGAGAGGGGGGGGGGGGGGGGAAGGGAGATAGTGGAGAGACGAGAGAGAGAGAGAGAGAGGAGAGAGAGTGGAGGAGAGAGAGTGGGCAGAGGGGGGCAGGGAGAGAGAGAGAGAGAGAGAGAGAGAGAGAGAGAGAGAGTAGAGGATTGGATGAGGCAGAGGGGCAGGGAAAGAGGGAAATAAAGAGAGAGAGAGAGGAGATGTGGGGGAGGGGTGAGATCGAGGGAGAGAGAGAGAGGTGAGAGAGAGAACCAGATAGGAGAGAGATTTTTGTGGGAGAGAGAAAGGCGAGAGATAAAGAGAGAGAGGAATGAGGGAGTGAGAGAGAAAGAAGAGAGAGGAGAGGTGGGAGAGAAGAGTCAAGAGTGAGAGAGAAGGGTTCTGGAGATAGAGAAAGAGAGAGGGAAGAGAGAAGAGAGGGGTCAGGAGATCTGAGGGAGAGAGACAGAGTCAGAGAGAGTGAGCGAGAGATGCGCGAGAGAGAGAGGAACAGAAAGACAGCCCCACATGGAACTGAGAGAAAGAGAGAGAGCGAGAGGAGGAGAGCGAGGAGAGAGGAGAGAGAGATATAGAGATAGAACTGAGGAGAGAGATAGAGAGCGAGAGAGAGATGAGAGAGCGAGAGCCCTTACTAGAGAGCCTGAGAGATAGAGAGAGAAATATATCGAGAATATTAGAGAGAGAGGAGAGAGAGAGAGAGGCAGAGAGAGAGAGCTTTCGTTGCTATCAATAAAGAGAGCAAGTGGCGGAGGTTACCGTACCCGCGCCACAGGTCATTTCATTGTTGTCTGTTTGCGGCTGGAAGAGGAGATTAAAAGGCCCCCTTTTCGGCACAGTTCCACTCTTGAATTAGTGGCCGTTCAGGAGAAGAGGGTCGGGGGAGTGTGGGGTGCGGGGTGTGGGTGTTGGTGGGGGTGGTAGGTTAGAGGGCAAATCTTTTGGAGAGAACGTCAACAGAATTCCTATGCTCCACCCTAGCTTTTCGTATAAAAAAAAAAAATCACAGAGACTTTCTTCTATTTTGAATTGGGATTTGATCTTGCTCATTCTTTCTTTCCTTTGGTTTACAGACATCTTTTAATCAGAATCGACTACAACAATACTAGCACAATAGAATCAGAACAGCAACAGACTTCAAATTTAGAGTGTGCTCTTGCACAATAGAATCAGAACAGCAACAGACTTAAAATTTAGAGTGTGCTCTTGCACAATAGAATCAGAACAGCAACAATCTTAAAATTTAGAGTGTGCTCTAGCACAACAGAATCAGAACAGCAACAAACTTCAAATTTAAAGTGCTTCTGCACTATAGAATCAGAGCAACAATAAATTATATTTAAAACTTGCTGTGCTCTTGCACAGCAGAATCACAACAGCAATATACTTAAAACTTACTATGCTCTTGCACAATAGAATCAATACAGCAACAAACTTAAGACTTGGAGCGCTCTTGCACCATAGAATCAGGGGGAGCAACACACTTAAAACATGGTGTTGCTTTTGCACTAAAAGGACCAACACACACCAACAAACTAAAAGATCTTGCACAATAGAATCAGAGCAACGACAAACTTAAAATTTAGTGTGTTCTTGCACAATAGAATCAATACAGCAGCAAACTTAAAGGCTAGTGTGCTCTTGCACAATAGAATCAATACAGCAACAAATTTTTAAACTTGGTGCGCTCGCTCTTGCGCAATAGAATCAATACAGCAACAAACATAAAGGTTAGTGCGCTCTTGCGCACAAACAGAATCAATATAGCAAACAAACTTTAAACGATTAGTGCGCTCTTGCACAATAGAATAAATACAGCAGCAAACATAAAGGTTAGTGTGCTCTTGCACAATAGAATCAATACAGCAACAAACTTAAAACTTAGGTAGAATCAGAGCTGCAACAAACTTTAAAACTTATCCCCCATGCTCTACAGATCAACATTGCACAGTTGACTGACAGAGTGCTTTGCTCTATCTCTCCCCCACTCCGCATCTCACTTCACTCAGCCTCTCCACTACTCTCTCCTCTCTCTCTCGTCCCGGAAAAAAAAAAAAAAAAAAAAAAAAAAAAAAAAATGCAATCTCCTTTTCCTTGTCCTGTCTGTCCCTGTTCTGTCTCCTCTTTTAACTCCGCCCATTTCGTCTCCCTTTCTCTGTTCTCTGCCTATCTATTTTGTCCTGTCTTCTCTGTCTGTAATCGCTCTCGCCGTCTCCCTCTCCCCGTCCTATCTATCTCTCTCTGTCTGTCTGTCTCTCCCTTCGTGTCCCTCTCTCTTTCCCCTATCTCTCTCGCCTCTCCCCCCTCCCCCCGTCTCTCCCTGCAAAAAAAAAAAACTCAACTCTCTCTCCTTTTCCCTGTCTGTGTCTTTTTTCCTTCTATCCTCCTGCATCCTCACTTCCCCTCTCTTCTTCGCTCCCCCCAGGGGGGGATCTCTCTCCTATCGCCTCCTTCCCTCCTCTCATCCCCCGCCTTTCTCTTCTTTATTTCCCTTCGTTCCTTTGCTTCTCTCTTCTCTCGCCCCCCCCTCGTCGTCCTCCATCTCTCCCGCCTTTCCCTCCCTTCCCTACTCTCTATTGTCTCCTCGATCCTCCCCCCCTAACCTCTTCTCACAAATCCTCCCCCCTCTCCCCTCCAGCCTCCACGCCCTCTCTCTCTCACTCCACTCTCTCGCCTCCATCTTCTCTCGCTCTCTTCCTCCTTCTAACCTCTCCGGGGGCTCACTCCCGACCTTCCTCTATATATCTCTCTCGTCCTCTCTGCACTGCTCATCTCTCCTCCAGCTCCATATCTTACAGTCCCAACTCCCCCTCCAAACCGCTTCGTCTCTCCTCGGTCCCCCTCGCTTCCCGCTCCGCTCGTCTCTCATCTCATCCTCCTTCTCCTCCTCTCTCTTTCCTCTCACCCTCCCCTCTCTCTACCTCGCGATCGTCTATCTTTTTCCCTTCTCTTCTCACTCCCTCCCCTTTCCTGTAAGTCTTCAAAGAAGCGATAGGAAAAAACGAGGGGGTGCAATAAAAGACCAGTTTTCTGTCAAACAGCCTATGACATCGCCTAAGATTCTTTTTTCGTGGAAAAAAAAAAAAAACGATGGAAAAAAGAGGAGGGGAGGAAAAAGGAACAAGGGTGGTATTAGTGGTAGTTGTGGTGGTGGTTTGTGGTCGTGTCGTTTGTGGTAGATTTTGATAGAAAAGAAGAAGAAGAAAATTTCCTGGCTTCGGCACTATGAAAATCACATCGCAAAGATTTTTTTTTTTTTTTTTTTTGTTTTTTTTTTTTTGGGGGGGGGGTCCTGTAAAAAAGAAAGTGGGTGGGGGTGGGTGGGGAGCTGAGTGTGGGGTGGTGGGATGGGATGGGGGGGGGGGGGGGGGGGGGGGGGGATGGGGGAACAAGGGTGAGGGTTTGAGGGGTTTAAATGGTGAAGAACAGGGAGAAAAGATTACATTAAACCCATGCTCCTCTTGACTGTCAGCGTGGTGAGGTCCAGGAATCTTGTGTGTGTGTGTATGTGTGTGTGTGTGTGTGTGTGTGTGTGTGCGTGCGTGCGTGGCGTGCGTGCGTGCGTGCTGTGTGTGTGTTCTGTGGGTGTGTGCGTGCGTGCGTTTTGGTTGGGTGCGTGTGTGTGGTGTGTGTGAGTTTCGGACAGGACCAGATGTCGCGCCTGGCGCATCATCCTCAGCAGACAAAGGGGGGGGGCTCTCTCTGGCTGTTGTGGAGCCAGTCCCCAACTGGTATCTCCCGAGACCATGCCGCTGCTCCCCCGTGACCACGTGACTTGCTGGTCGTTCTCACCACCGCCAGGGGGAGACAATCAACAGCCCAGTGGCCTCCCTTCGGCTTGTCAGCAGACAGTTTGCAGATAGAATAGGGAGAAAAAAAAAAAAAAAGAAAAAGGAGTAGGGAAGAAACTTTAGGGAGAGCTTGACAGCAGAAGGTCTTCAGAGAAAAACCCCCCCATACCATCATCCCCCCCCCCAACAGCCCCCACACACACACACACACACACGGGAAGGGAAAAAAAAAAGAATAAGAACAGCCCTAAGCCAATAAGTGAAAGTGTCATGAAAAAAGACGTGTGCTTACAAGAAATAAAATAAATAAATACATAAAAAAAGAAAAAAGAAAACAAAAAAAAAAAAAAAAAAAAAAAACCGAAAAAAAAAAACAAATGAATAATATTACAATTTCAGAGTTACAATCGGACATCGGACCTTCCTCCTTGGGTGGGAGGAGGTGAGAAGGGGAGGGGGGGGGGACCAGTGTGGTATGTATGTGTGTGTGTGTGTGTGGGGGGGGGGGGTGCGCGCGTAGGCGCGCGCGTGCGCGCGTGCGTACGGCTGCGTGGCGCGTGCGCGGGTGCGTGTGCTTGCTCGCTCGCTCGAACGCGTACGTATGTGTGTATATTCCCATGTCCCACAAACACCCTTCATAATTCCACAACGACGACACTTGTTACCGCACACACGAGGCGTAACAATGGGGCGGAAAAGAATATCGTCCTCTCTCTGATGTGGAGCGCAGGGCCGTGCGTACATCGCCACACGTGTTCCTGCAGCCCTTAACACACGGAGTCGCACTGTGTGAATCCTCTCCGTACCCGGCCAACAAGATGTAGCGTGGTGCCCTCGGGCCGGCATGAGTGGAGAAAATCGGTTGGATATGACTGAGCTGAATAATTATGATGAGGACGCTTTTTCTTATTCGGGGGTTGGGAGGGGGTTTGGTTAGTGGGGGGGTGGGGGGGTGGGGGAGAGGGGATGCTTGCGGCAAAAAAAAAAAGAAGGGGATTGCTCGCGGGGAAAATTGCCTTGAAAAAAAAACAAAGAGAAAAAAGGAAAAAAAGAAAAGAAAAAAAAAAAAAAGAAAAGAAAAGAAAAAAAGGCCACGGGTGTTTTGCGGTTTACGCATGAAAAAGTGCAGTGTTTTAGGACGGAGGAGTTATAAGATGGTAGGGGTGATAACCGCTGTGGTTCATGCGAAAACGGATCTATCTAATCTATCTAAGAATCTATCTATCTATCTATCTATTCTATCTATCTATCTATCGTATCTGTCTGTCTGTCTTATCTATCTATCTATCTTCTATCTAATCTATCTATCTATCTAGAGAGAGAGACAGAGGATCGAGAGAGAGAGAGAGAGAGGAGCGAGAGAGGTAGAGAGATCAAGCGCAAACAGTCACTCTTGTTTTATCAAGTAAAAACAGCCATATATCACGTGAAATTTTTTTTTTTGTTTGTGTGAGTGAAAAGAGCTAAATGTCACCGAGATATTACTTATGTGCAAACAAAAAGCTGAATGTCACGTGAAAGAACGTATCTTCACATTGTGATAGTTGTTGTTTTTCACGGTGGAACAAAACAATTAGTTTTAGTAGCTAATCATCACAAAAAACAACTAGTTATGTAAGAAGAAAAAACATTCCACGTAAAAGCAACGGTTCCCATATAAAAACATTTTTTTCACGTGATCATACCTTTTCATTCAACGAAATAAGTAATTTTGACTATTTTCCTGATGAAAATTCCAGGACTGTTTTTTTCTTTCTTTTTTTTTTTTTCTTTTTTTTTTTTTTTTTTTTTTTAAAACAATTTCACACCCAAATAGTAACTATGACTTTTCAAAGCGCGTGTGCTCACATACTTTTTTTTTTTCCTCCTGGTCTGCAAGCTGTGAACCCATCATTCCATTCATTCTTTGGCTCAGTGGTTAGAACACCGGGGTCCGTAGTCAGAGAGTGAGAGTTCAAACCCTTCGCGCGCCGAACGTTAAAAAACGGCCCATTTTCGCTGGCTCATCTTAACGTGTTGTCGTTCTGGTGGTAAAATGTGCTGTTTAGATAGCACTCCCCCCTCACCCCCCCCCCCCCCTCCCTCCTTTTTTTTTCCTCACCACCTCTACTGTCTTGTCCCATCGTCAGCTTTGTCACCTCTGGCTGTTTGCGGACGTAAAACCTGAACGACACTAAACTACTCCGTTCATTCCGTCATTCCGCGCGGCGCGCGCGCGCGTGTGTGTGTGTGTGGTAATGGCATTACTCGGACACAGCTCATTCCGGTCTGTGGTCACATTCACGTCACATCCATTGAAACCTCCGTCACATCCAAGAAGAAGGGGCAGAAGAAGAAGAAGATTGAGAAGAAGGAAGAGAAAGAAGAAAGAAAGAAGAAGGAGGAAAGAAGAAGAAGAAGGAAGAAGGAGGCGAAAAAGAAGGGAAAGGAGGAAGAGAAAACACGAAAAGAAGAAAGAAGAAGAAGGAGTACAGGAGAAGAAGGCGAGGAAGAAGAAAAAGAAGGAGGAACAAGAAGGAGAAGAAGAAGGAGAAGGAGAAGGAAGAAGAGAAGAAGACGAAGAAGGAGAGGGAAGCAGAAGGAAGAATTGAGAAGGAGAAGAAGAAGGAAGAAGAAGGAGAAGAAGCGGAGAGAGACGAAAGGAAAAGAAGAAGAAGAAAAGAGAAAGATTAGAAAGAACAGGAAAGAAGAAAGAAAGAAGAAAAGGATAGAAAGAGAAGGAGAATAAGAAGAAGGAAAAAAAGTAGAAGAAAGAAAGAAAGAAGGAAGGAAGAAGAGGCAAAAAAGAAGAAACAAAGAACGATGAAAAAAAAGACGAACAACAACGAAGACTCTAAGAGAAGACAGAGCAGAGAAACGAGTAGGAAGAAAAAGTGGAACCAAAAACAAAGGGAAAAAAAAAAACAAACCAAAAAACAACAAAAAAAACCAAGTCGAGATTCCAACCTACGAAAACGCACCACAAACTTCTCTAAGTGTAAGACTGTTACTAGTCATATTACAGTACCATAACGACCACCATCCCAACAACCAATCCCCTACAAAAACAACAACAACAACACAAAGTTGTATCTTTTCCACGGCTCCTGCGTTCTTAAACAGAGGACTGAAGATAAGCAGGAATAAGTAAACGGGCCCACACGTGGGCGTGAATTAAGAGAGCAAAAACTCAACAAGAAAACGAATTGTTACTGTCGATTTTTTTTGTTGGTTTCTGAGGGGGAGAGAGAGGCAAGAAGGAAGGGCGGGGGGGAGGGGGGTGGGGGGGGTGGGGTGGGCGGGCAGGGGGGGAGGGGGGGGTAGGCATGGAGGGGTACAAAATATGGTCAAAATAATGGGGAAGAAGATGGGGGGGGGGAGTTATTTCTGCAGGTGTCGGGTACTGATCAAAGACATTGTGAAGAAGGGATGCTTACTTTTTCTTAATGCACACTAGGTGGGGGACTAAAAAAAATTTAAAAAAAAAAGGAAAAAAAGTGAATGAAGGATGGGTTGCAAGAAAAAAGACAGAGCAGCAATTAGGCATTTGGAGTGGTAGGGGGTGGAGGGGGGAGGTCTCGGGGGGTGGAGGGGTGGGGTGGGGGGAGGGGAGGGGGCGGGGAGGGGGGGGGGGGCCACTGAAAAACACTGGTGTTGACGACGCTAGAAGGGTTCGAACTCGTTCCTATTTGTGTGATGAATGTGCACAGA
>JADBJO010001961.1:345000-350000 GCA_016801955.1 Conus betulinus | reverse complement strand
TTTTGTTTTTGTTTTTGTTGTTTCGCTGTCTGGTTCATGGGTGGTCGTAGGGGGGGGGGGGGGGGGGGGTGTTGGGGGGACGAGTTGGGATGAGGATGGAGAATCACGATACCAAAAAGTTCCCCAAATCAGTCATTGATTTATGAACACGTTGGTTTTTGATGTTGTTTCTAAACAGCTCTTACGTTCCTCCCCCCTCCCTCCCCCCATCCATCCCCCCAACCTTTTACTCACCCTGCCTTTGCCTTTAACCCTTTAAGCTCTCTACAACCAACCCCCCACCCCACCCCACCCCCACCCCCGCCCCACCTATCCTCACCCTCACCCTCACCCACCGCCTTCTCTCGCCTACGTTTATGTTTTCGTTTAATCATACAGTCATTGAGCCAGAGAGAGTGAGAGGGAGAGAGAGAGAGAGAGAGAGAGAGAGAGAGAGAGAGAGAGGAGAGAGAGAGAGAGAGAGAGAGAGAGAGAGAGAGGGAGAGAGATTCTGAGACGTCAGAGTTCTGACGTCAGAGTTCAGACTTCAGATCTTTTATTCAGTAAGGCCATTTAAGGCCATTAGAGAGAGAGAAAAATTGAAAGAGAGAGAGAGAGAGAGAGAGAGAGAGAGAGGTGTGTGTGTGTGTGTGTGTGTGTGTGTGTGTGTGTGTGTGTGTGTGTGTGTGTGTGTGGTGTGTGTGTGTGTGTGAAAGAGAGAGAGAGAGAGAGGAGTGGGAGGGAGGGAGGGTGAGGGAGTGGGGTGAGGGTGGGACAGATAGACATACAAAACAGACAAGGACACAGAGAGAGAGAGAGAGAGAGAGAGAGAGAGAGAGGCACACAGGCAGAAAACTCAGAGGAGTAAGAAGCGATGAGAAAAAGAGGGAAGGCAAGGGAAGAGGGGAGGGGGGGGGGGGGGGGTAGAAGGGTCAATGGTGGACAGAGCACGGGCCGGGGAAGAGATGGAGGATGGAAAAGGTTAATTAAACAAAACTAAAACAATAAAATAAGAAACAGAAGGTGAGAGAGAGAGACGAGAGACAAAGAGACAGATGGTCAGACCGGCGGACACGGACAGTTCGTGGCTGCAAAACATCTGACACGAAGTCCTTTGAGTGGCTCAGTGACAGTGAAACAGCGGCCAGACACTGTGCTAATGCACATTCATTATACATCAGCCCAAAGGGCAAGGGGCTGCTCCTATGTTCAGTTCAGTATCATGGAAGGAACGGAATCCTTTCTTTAATTAAAAAAAAAATATATATATATATATGTTTAAAATACGGTATTAAAAGGAAGTTTTAAAACCCTTATTTTAAACAGATGTTGCTCCCCAAGGGGTTGAGCACCTTTGAATTTTTATTAGGCTTTTTAGCAGTATTTTTTATATACACACACACACACACACACACACACACACACACACACACACATGTATATATATATATATGTATAGATATATAGATATAGATATATGGTGCTGAACAATCAAGTAGTGGGGGAAAACAAGTGCAGGCTGACAAACTTCAGTCATGTGTGTGTGTGTGTGTGTGTGTGTGTGTGTGTGTGTGTGTGTGTGTGTGTGTGTGTGTGTGTGTGTGTATACATGTATATACAACGGATGAATGAATCTATGACAAAGACGTATTCGTCAGCCATCATAAATAACGTGTTTTTTTAGTGCATAAAACAATTCTCCAAAAGAAAGATTGCTGTTGACAAGACAATGACAGTATTGAAGAGAGAGAGAGAGAGAGAGAGAGAGAGAGAGAGAGAGAGAGAGATACACAGACATACACAGACACAAACAAAAAGGTAGACAGAGAGAGACAGAGAGAGAGAGAGAGAGAGAGAGAGAGAGAGAGAGAGAGGCACACAGGCAGAAAACTCAGAGGAGTAAGAAACGATGAGAAAAAGAGGGAAGGCAAGGGAAGGGGGGAGGGGGGGGGGGGTAGAAGGTCAATGGTGGGTGGACAGAGCACGGGCCGGGGAAGAGAAGGAGGGTGGAAAAGGTTAATTAAACAAAACTAAAAAAACAAAAAACAAAAAACAAAAAAAAAAAAACAGAAGGTAAGAGAGAGACAAAGAGACAGATGGTCAGACCGGCGGACACGGACAGTTCGTGGCTGCAGTATCTGACACGAAGTCCTTTGAGTGGCTCAGTGACAGTGAAACAGCAGCCAGACACTGTGCTAATGCCACATTCATTAATGAGTGAAAAGCAAAAGTATAATGGGTTTATTTACGTCTTGCCCTCAATCATGCAAAAGAAACAAACTTTGGGAAACAAATAAACAAATCACCCCCCTCCCCCGCACACACTTCTCTTTAACTTCTATATATATAATAATGTATGGAAAGTACAATCTTAATTCAACATATGCATACAATGTACAAAACATTGATAGACATATATATCAGCAATGCAAGTTCTTTAACAGATCATATAACAAAGATCAAGCAAAGAGCAAGCAACAGAGAGGCAGAAAAGGCAGCCACCAGGGGGCCGGTTTAATAGGCGAACAACCGCGGTCGATGGACCGCGGTTACTCGAGGTAAACGCGGTTTCTCCGACCAAATCGAGTTTAATGAACAACACTCACGGTTGGTCGACTGCGATTCAAAGAACCGCAGTCGACGGACGGGCGGTTCTACCCCTAGACCCTCGACCGTCGTCGAACAACCGCGGTTCGTCATCTAAATCACGAGAAACATCGAGTTACAGTCCGAGATCCAGCATGGCAGCTGCGTTGCGTGTTGTACACCGGTTGGATCGATTAACGAGGAGAGAGCGGATTTTCCGTGATAGGACAAACCCTTTAGATGTGTATGACGATGAGGAACGTTTTTCGTCGATGTCGATTTCCAAGACAATAACTGCTGGAGTTCATTGATCGTTTTTGTGATCCACTGGATTCATTGGCAACAAGGAAGGGCGGTTTGCCTGCAAGTGTGCAAATTAGGATTGCCCTGCGATTTTACGCCACCGGGAGGTTTCAGGAAGTTCTTGGTGAATTTTTTTTGTTGTTGTTTTCAAAGGAAATGTGAGTACAGTAACTCACTGAGTGACAGACATGATTTGTCAGTCTCTGGACCAGCATGTCCACTTTGACCATCAAGAGGAGGCTGACAGAACGACAAGGATTTCTTTTGAATGAGTGGATTCTCTGGAGTGATTGAATGCATTGACTGCACACATGTTCAAGTTTCATGCCCATCAGCATTTGAAGCTGTGTATGTGAACAGAAAGGGACATCACAGTATTAACATACAATTAATTTATGATGCCGGCTTGAACATTTTGAACTGTACGGTGAGGCATCCAGGATCAATCAGCCCATGATGCCAGAATTCTACGGGAGAGTGCCGTCTTCCAAGCATTTGAGCAGATCCACCACCGTTGGCTGGATGCCTGCTTGGACACAGCGGATATATGTTAAGGTATGACGTAGATTCGAGCAATACGCAAATGCTTGCTTCTGACTTGAGCACTAGGTGTGTGTATGACTGAGTAACATGTCCCTGTGTTTGTCATTGTGTGTCTTAGTTTGTTCAAGAATAGAGCTGTGACATGCATGTGAGTGCATGAGCTTCAGACAGGGAGCGAAAAAGGATATTTGTAAAAAAAAAAAAAAAATCAGTACTCAGTACTAGTGCCCGTGTCATGTGATCTTGGGTGTTTTGAACCACTCTGCTAAATCCTCCTGCAACGTACATGTGTTCGTGTTCTGACCCATTCACAACGATGCAAAATGTCTGTGTCACAATTGTCATCATGGCTATTTTACATTATCATTCCACCAAATCACCATATGTATGCTCGGGCTGTCAGAGCCTATGAATCACGTGTAGTGTGCCGTCAGATGTTTGTAGACCTGTGTATGTGTGCATGCGTACATGCATACAATGCATATATTATTTCAGAGTAGGGCAAGTGTTAGTTTGAACTTGTTGATGTAATGCCATGTCCAGCATAAGTATGGAAACACTTCTGGACAGTGATATAGACTTCTTTGAAGGAAGCTGGCAGCCTGTGTCCAACAAAGCTACTTCCTCTGTCCCCACCCTATACCCTCTCCAGCCCTCACCTCGACTACATTCATATTTTTCATATCCCCGGCCAATGGAAAGGGTCCATGTTAGGGCTATCATCTTGTTTGAACCAGTTATCCACGCAGATGTAAATCAAAAAAGAAAAAAAGGGGGAAAAAGTCTCCCACTCATTACACCCCCCTTCCAAGTAAATGTCTGCCTTATCCCTTTTCATCCCTTTCATTTTATCAAATGAAATGTTTTGTATTGTCGTGGGTAGGGAACGAAATGTTTGATTTACAAAAAAAAATATTTGACACAAGCAGCAGGAAATAGTTCCAGGGTGACTCTGTTGGCCCAGATAATTTCCACAGGTACTGGATATTCTTTCTTTCTTTCTGCTTACACAGGCTGATACTCCTGCAGACACTCCCTGTGTAGACAGGCAAATGTTAATCCCATCTACCCAACAAAGGGAGTAGAGTTTTGTGAGTATGGCCGTTTTTTTTTTACCCCGCATTAAGGCAGCCATACACCAACATCGGGGAAGGTGCATGCTATGTGTAACTTGTCATCCATACCAACGCCAAATTGGCCTTCTCTTCCGAAAGTTGGTGATGGGATTTGACGTGTGTGCAAGATGTTATGCGTACCTTCACACATGGAACCCTCGGTTTATAGTCTCATTCGAAGGACTGTATGAGAAATGGAGTCAGAACCAATGTTAAACTCCGTGGGAAAAATCCCCCCTGTACCGAAACAGCCCAGCGGAGATTCGAACCCGCAACCCCAGGATCACCAGTCCCGCGCTCTACCAACTGGGCTGTTCTGGTCCCCGTGCTGGATATGAAAGGCACAGCTGCTCCACACTTCTTCTGCCCAACCCCATCCTCCCATTGCCAAGTTCAACGGCTGCTGGCTGTGTTAATGTTTTTACAATTTGCCTGTATTCAAACACTTGTGACGTGTTGGTGGGGTTCTGTGCA
>JADBJO010001961.1:335000-337500 GCA_016801955.1 Conus betulinus | reverse complement strand
TTTTTTTTTTTTTTTTTTAAATTGCTTCCATTTCCGCCCCCGTCACCTTGATTTTGTCACGCCCATTACTTCAGCGAAACGTACACAGTACTACCATAGATTCATGTCTAATACAGAATGTGAAAGTAAGGGGCCGAATTCTCAATTGTCGCTGCAATTGTGTTCAAGGAGAAGAAGAAACAACAACAACAAAACGAAAATAACCGAGTTCAGAGAAGATGATGGATTGCAGAATTCACGACCTTGACCTTCTCTCTGATTAGAAGATCGCCTTCGCTGCGCTGAGTGTCTCATCTGAAAAGTTGACCAAGCTCAGCTCCGCAAAACTGTGCGAGCACTTTTGTGCCCATGTGCCATCAAACTGACCATCAAACAAAAAGTCGAATACAAGAGCTAGCACTTGAGCGAAAGTATCGCCTTGAGCTGCAGTATGGCCTTTATTAAACTAGTCTGTCATGTACATTCCAGGCTGCACCATACCCCTCTTTCCCATCGATGCAGCAGCGGTTCTGCCAGGACCCATACGAGACACAGACCACGGCGCACTACCACTGAGCCACCGGGGGAACACTCCGACAACCCAGTCTACCGACAGGAAAGACGATTGCATGCCGGGACTGGCGGCGGTCAGCTCAGAGCTGTGATCACAGAGTAATCACGGCGCGGTCAGCAGGCCGGACGATGCTGACCGCCTGAGGTCAGTGCCGGGGTAGTGTGTGCGTGCAGGGGTGGAGGAGGAGGAGAGGGAGTGGTGGGGTGGGCTGGGGAGGGGACCAGTGGACAAGGGAGAAGAGGAGAAGGAAAAAAAAAAAAAAACCTCAGTAGACAGAACAACGAAAGATGGGAAGAAAATGGTTCTTGGTGAAGTGGGGGAGGAGTGGGGAGTGGGAGGGGGAGAAATGACCAGTAGGGGACAGGGTGTTAGGGTGGTGGTGGTGGCGGTGGTGGTAAGGAAAATGAAAAGTAGGTCTACGAGAGGAAGGGGGAGGGTACATAAGGGGGTGTGTGGGGGGGGGGGGGGGGGGGGGGGGGAGACTCCTGACCAGCATTGCTGGTGTCCAGTTTGTTCAACCTATGGAGAGGTCTGGTGGTGCGAGCTAGGCTACGGGGCAGTGTTTGTTGCAGGATGTTTGGAAGGATTTGTGAACAAAGAAGAACAAGGAGAAGGAGGAGGAGGAGGAAGAGTAGGAGAAGAGGAGAAAAGAGGAAGAAGAAGATGGAGAAAAAGGACAAGAAAATCACACGTCTTAAACATTCAATCGTCAAAAATAAAATGAATGTACACTGATGGATGAAAAAAAAAAATCAAACTGTCAAAAATAAAAGTGAATGTATTAATATAAACTGACGGATTAAAAAAAAAAAACAATCAGTAAAAATGAATGTAAATTGATGGATTAAAAAAAAAACTCAAACGGTCAAAAATAAAAATGAATGTATTAAAGAAATGATGGATGATGCACACACACACACACACACACACACACACACACACACACACAGTCATCAATCAGTCAGTCGCTGTTGTGCATCCGAATTGCCAGGGGTCGGGATTTGCAGCTAACATCGGTAATTTAGGTGATAGGTGAACGGGGGGGGGGGGGGGGGGGGGGGTATGGAATAATGGTAAGTCTGGTGAACCAACTATTTACACTGGAGTGGTACAATACTGGGACCTCTGTACGCAGTCACACTTAAGAAAAAAAAGATCTGTAGCCATATTTGCATTTCCACTACAACCAAAAATCTGGTTCACCAGTAAACACTGACAATTCATAAACTCATACACACTAAATCAACAAATATCCCAGCGCGCAATAACTAACTTTGTAGAAATTATGACGCATTGGTTCTGTTAATGCCATTGGGAAAATAAAACAAGCGAAATTTTTTTTAACAAAAGATGGAGAGGGGGAAAGGAAAGAAGAAATGCACTTTTTCTCATTTCCTTCCAAGAAAGAAAGGCGCGCGCGTATACAAAGCGCGCGCGAACACACACACTCAAACACACACACACACACACACACACGCGCACACACACACACACACACACACACACACACACACACACACACACACACACACACACACACACACACGTGACAGAGAGAGAGAGAGAGAGAGAGAGAGAGAGAGAGAGAGAGAGAGTGGGCCACTAGTGTATCCATGCATGCATACATACATACATACACATACATACACATGTACACACGTACATGCGTACGTACAGACACACAGACAGACTGACAAACAAACAGACAGACAGGCAGGCAAACGGACACACATACACACAGACATGTATACCTCCAGGAAATGCAAGTCCCTTCAAAAGCTGATAACACTGCGACGCTTGCAAAAAAAAACAAAAAACAAACAAACAAACAAAAAAACAAGTAAAAGTCAACCCCACCGTACCGTCACGCTCCTATCTAAACAAAAACACCCCATGGCTAACAACTGATGTCTGGGCATCTGATGACAGGTTTTGAACCTATACCAG
>JADBJO010001961.1:322500-327500 GCA_016801955.1 Conus betulinus | reverse complement strand
GAGAGTCAAATTCACACTTAATAATTATTTTCAGCTGTAGATGCGAATGACTAAGCACATTGTCACTAAGTTGACTAATCAATTCTATTTTATGTTGATACTTTTTTTTTTTTTATCAGAACCACAACCACGCATCTATGAACTAGTTTATGGATAGACATACATGATTGTGCCTCTGATGTCTCAAAGATCGCAGACACTGAAGTTCTCAGAATTCCTGCTATTTTGATGTATCTGGGGTTTTTTTTGCGTTTACTGATTCGTCAAATAAAGCCACAGTATTACAGTTCTTTGATGTGTATGACTCGGTGAACCCAAAGAGACTGCGGTCAAAAAGTAAAAGAACATAACAATGATGCCACAGTCCTCCATCACCGATCTTCTCGTCCTCCTCTTTCTGCTCACAGTTTGTCCGTATCATCATCCCATGATTAGGACATGATTTCCTCAATTGGCACAAAAATGGACTACATTTTGTCTGTAGGATCCCCCCCCCCCCCCCCCCCCCCCCCCCCCCCCCCCCCCCCCCCCCCCCCCCCCCCCCCCCCCCCACCTTTTTTTTTTTCTCTCTCCTTTTCATAAACAGTGAAGGCAGTGGTGCTGACGGCTGGTGGCGAGCTGTGTACTGCAGGAACGTGCATTGACCCGGACAATTAGCACAGTTTGTGTCCTGCAGGGTTGAATGTGATTGTTGACTTTGTTACCCCCCCCACCACCTCTCTCTCTCTCTCTCTCTCTCTCTCTCTCTCTCCTCCTCTCCTCCCCTCTCTCTCTCTCTCTCCCCCTCTCTGCCCTCCTTCCGCCTTCTTCCTCACCCATCTCATTTCCTCATACCCTTTTTCCTCCCAACCCAACTCTCCATTTTTCTTTCTTGAGTTCTGGCAGAGAAGGTTGATGAGAGAGAGAGAGAGAGAGAGAGAGAGAGAGAGAGAGAGAGAGAGAGAGAGAGAGAGAGAGAGAGAGACAGACAGACAGACAGACAGACAGACAGACAGACAGAGTTAGACAGAAATCGTTGTCGATTCACACGTGGTGAAATTGTTCAAACTATTTATCGACGAGTGTTGGGATTTTTCATGTTAACTCAAGCACTACACTGCACGATTCAATGATTCAATGAAGACATTGTTCAGAGATGTTACAGCGGATCTTCCCTTTGACCGTTTCAAAAGGATGTGTGTGTGTTTTCCGTGTGATTTAAGATGTGTGTGTGTGTGTGTGTGTGTGTGTGTGTGTGTGTGTGTGTGTGTGTGTGTGTGTGTGTGTGTGTGTGTGTGTATAGTAGTATAGTGGGGTTATTTCAACCCCTGTTGAGGTTCTCATGTGAGGTTCTCATCAGTGCGCATGCGCAGAGATAAGGTGACGTCATATCAGGGATTATCATAGATAAGGTGTCGTCATAGACAGGATGACGTCATAGATAACACGTGTCATGGATAAAGGGCGTTAAAGATAACTAATAACGACCGGAAGAGGATTTTAAAAGTGGGGTTGTGTGCATGCGCATGATTATCATCATATCAGGGATCATCATAGATAACGGGTGTCATAGATAACGGGTATCATAGATTTTGTGTCAATGTTTCTGTTTTCGCTGGAATGGTGTTGTCTCTCGGTATCCTAGCGACGAGAGAGAGTTGGGGATGATGATGATGATGATGATGATGATGATGATGATGATGTGTGTGTGTGTGTGTGTGTGTGTGTGTGTGTGTGTGTGTGTGTGTGTGTGTGTGTGTGTGTGTGTGTGTGTGTGTGTGTGTGTGTGTGTGTGTGTGTGTGTAAACACGATGTCCAGGGCTCTTTTAGCAACGAGGTGTTCCATCTCCCTGTGGAAGATGTGTGGCCCTGAAAAAGGGCCTGAAGGCCGGAGAATCCTCCCTGACCCCTCAGGTTCACCTTCAGTGTTGGCAACATTCCTCTTTCTTCCCCGACATCCTCCTCTCCTCTTCGTGGTGTCTGTGACAGGATCTTTTTGTTCTCCCGCTGCCACGCGCTCTTTTTCTCCATATCCTTTGTCATCTATGGTGTTCTGTCTCTCGTCTCTCATGCCCCAGGCTTCCAGTAGACAAGGTTTCTTGCAGAACAAACGAAGAGGCTATGTGTTGGTTGCAGTCTTTGGCCAAGTGTTTTTGCACCTTCAGCAGTCGCAGGAACTCGAAACCCACTCTTGTTTGTATGGGGCCCATACGATCACTCTTGGTATTGATGGGGTGCCGATAATGACGAGTGTGAATTTGCACTCGACCTCCTCGAGTCTTGACATAGGCAAAAATGTTTCTATGCCTACGCACTCAGACCGCTCACCTCCATGCAAAGCCTTCCCTCTGTCATCTCCTGTGAAAGTGCTTCTAACATGCTCTAACGCCTCCACACAGATCTTCATCACCTTTTTGACATCCTTGTCGTGGAAGCAGTACTTGTCTGTAACGACGATTTTGACCAGCCTAATTGTAACGTGTTTCTTGTAGCCAGCAGCCAGAGCTCTGTGCGGATGTTCAGGGTGTGCGTATAAACCAGATGCTGCACAATATCCAGCATCTGAGGACAGTTGTTAGCTCTTTTCTTCCCACGAAGTCCCGCATAAGTTGAAAGGTTCCCCCGGGGAGTCGTGTCTTAGAGCTAAATAAGAGATGAAACAAGAGATGAAGTACTTTAACAAGACCTTCCAATAGAAAGAAGGGACCGCCCTCTCGAGCCGTTTAAGGTCCCTCAACAAGTTCATGTCCACCTTCCAAGCCAGCTCTTCTATGCGAAGACGCTCCTGGTTGCTGTCAAAGTCAGAGAAATCCATGACATCAGTCACTGTCCTCACGTCACCGAGCGCATGACCTCACTCGTCAAAGTCGTCGTCAGTCAGCCTCTTCATGAGTGATCAGACTGTTAGTAAACAACAACTTGTCGTGTGCCATATCAGACAGAAGATCTCGCCGAGGGGTCCAGAGGCAGACCCGGAACTCCTTCCAACATAGCAGTCTTGTACAGGGTCTTTAGACGCATATACGTAGGGCTAGGCTTGTGCCTCATCATCTGCACACAGAGATCATGCCCATAGCGGGTTGCTGGCTTTTCTACACACACCTCGGTCTCATCCTCAGACCTCTGAGTCGCAAGGGCCCTTTCTTCTTTTACCGGCTCTTTCAGCGTGATGACAGTGAAGCAAGAGTCTAGCCTGAAGCGCTCTACAATAGAAGAAACCTTATTTGAATCAGGGATTAATCCCGCAGCGAACGTGTCGTAACCCTTGCCCAAGTCCGCGCAAGAAGTGAAGAGAGAGCTTTGTGGGGGGTTGGTGTGGTTTTCGGTGAGAGTGGTAGTGATGGTGGTGGTGGTGTAGATGTCGATAGTTGCTCTATTTTTTTTTACTGTCCCCAAAGGTCGTCCCCGCACTTATTTTCATCGTTTCAAATACCGCCATAATGTCTGTTCATATTCCTTCAGTTTCTCTTCGTCATGACGTCCGTCAGTTCTGAGCAAAGTTAGCTTATCTTGATCCATCGTGTGGGGACTTTGCACGGCCGCTTCCGGACTAGGGGGTGATTTACTCTCTGACGAAGAGTCACGGGATCTACTGACACCATTTTTTTCACCATTACGTTACAGCCTTCATGATTGCTGGAAGCACAGCCCTGGCGACGGTAGCGAGGAGAGATCCTAAGAACCCCCGTTCTGTATTAAAGCTTTTTTTCTTCGACTGGAAGATGTCTTTTTCCGTACTAAACCTCTTAGTGTGTGTCCATAGGGGAAGAATTTTTTTTCTTTGGCTGGGGCTTAACGGTATATTCCCGTCCAGCCATTTTAGACGGCACTGCCACAAAGTGTCAATCAATGATTTATCAGTGATGGAGCTACGCACAGCAGTGTACACATCCGGTTAGGTCCGCCATCTTGGTTTTTTGTCTGCCGCTGATTGGTCAAAACATGGATGACGAAAGTGACAGGAAATCCTCTCCCCCACCAAAAGTCACATTCTGATTCAATTTACCTTTAACTGTTCCTGTAAACCTTGTCGTCTGGCAACACTTGAATTTAGACTCACATCATACACTCACATCATATACTGAACCGTTACTCCAAGCATAATGACAAATGTGACTGTAGGTGATTGATTGTCCACACAACAAACCAACAGAGCTTTGTGCTGAAACGAAGGACGCAAAAATCTTGCCCTCAAAGTAGGAAGCGATGCCAAAATACTTCATTAGAAATAGCTCTCCTGGGACAATTTAGTACGCGGTCATAGTTGAGACAAAATGTGTTAAGATGCAGTTAAGCACTCAAATAGACAGTCTGTGACTGTACAAGTTTCGGTTCAACTCAACAGTCGGACACTGTATGCAGACGACAAAAATCGAAACACGCAAACGGAGGTGCAGACGAAAAACCAAGATGGCGGACCTAACCGGATGTGTACACTGCTGTGCGTAGCTCCATGCATTTATCAGCTGCTGTTATCATAGCACGCCGCAAAGAAAGAAAAAGACAGACAGGCAGAAAGAAAGAACAGGAAGAAGAAGAACAATAACTCAACAAATTATGTATTGTTCCATGTGAGTGTGTTTTGCACCATGACCCGTCTCCGTTCTCCAGTTACCATACCGAGCATCACGTATTTTTTTCTGATCTGGGAGCTTGACGGGGACTGACGCCGGTCGGCTGACCGATTCCTTTTCGTTGTACTGCCAGTTCTTATAGAACAGGGAGTACTTTACAATGGGCACGAAGAAATGCTGTCTGTCTGTCTGTGTGTCTGTCCGTGGTCAAAATGTGTTCCACTCGCTCCAGACACAACTTCTGGGCCCATCGTTCTGAAAATGTGTAGGTATGTTCATTATGGGTCACGGATGATGCCCGATGTTTTATTTTTTTACCAGAATAGCCGTTACTCTCGGCTATAACGGCCCAAAACGGTTTATCTTCTTTATGGGATATCTCTTTATGACACATGGTTGATTGTGACGCCAAATACATTATGACGCATGTTTGATTGTGACGTTTTT
>JADBJO010001961.1:312500-317500 GCA_016801955.1 Conus betulinus | reverse complement strand
AACTTTATTCATTTGTATATTTCACCCTTGTATATATCAGAAAACTGAATGTGTGAAAGTACACATCACTTGTGTCAGTTCTTTGTGGTTCATACAGTATTGAATGTTTGAACTTCTCTAATTTTGTCATTAACAGA
This sequence comes from Conus betulinus, assembly GCA_016801955.1. Lineage (NCBI taxonomy): Eukaryota > Metazoa > Mollusca > Gastropoda > Neogastropoda > Conidae > Conus > Conus betulinus. The sequence goes on along the minus strand of JADBJO010001961.1, from coordinate 317,363 downwards.
GCTACAAGCATTTCTAAGTGCGCAAGCCTAAGGATAACCGTTCATGAGTCACTCTCAAATGTTTTAACTGTCCCGAGAGAAACGAACATTTCTTTCGAGGACTAGTACCGGAAAGTTGCTTCTTCCGTCACCAGTAAGAGAGAGGGTGGAGGTGAAATGATAACACACAACTACTCTATCACTCTCTGATAGAGAAAACATTCTAAGTCCTTCCCCTAGAGGACGCTCCTACCCACCCCCCCAACCCCGTTGTACTGACGTGATGGGGAAAATATGCAGTCATGAAGTCTCTAAATGGTTACTAATGAAGGTATGCTCATATGCCGTACGTGATGCACAATGTTCTTCTTGACAACCTTAGCCACTTCATTTGAGAGTTGGGGGTAGGGATGGGAAGTGTTTCTTTGTGTAGACGGTTTCTATACCCTCCAAGGAAGGACAAATATCCAAAACCTGGGTTACGTAGCAACAGCATTGAGGCTGGAACATGGCGGCATCGTCACATGGTGTCAGAAGTCAGGTCATGCCAGGAGGGAAAGTGTGCGCCAAACACAATGCAGCACTCTACAGATAATTATCTGCACTGTGATCACAAGGTTCAGAGAGTCTGGCAAAGCCTTGAAACTGGCATCGATTCTTCGCAGTCCCAGTCGTTTCCACTCCAAGAAGGCTTGGCAGTGGAAAACTTGAATCAAGCGAATCCTGCGCATAAGAAAAATAAGAAAAAGTAATGTTGCTTGTAGCCCAGCCGACCGCAAAGGGCCATATCAAGGCTGTCGCCGCGTTGAAGTCAACTCACAAGTCATTCATTCACACAACCCTTTAAAATCTATCTTCTAAAAACGCACCCGAAAAGTTGCACTGTCAAATCTCAGACCAGATGAAAAAAGGTTAATCTCTTTCAAAAATTCAAAGATCACATCATGCGGAACATCTCTGAATAAGGTTTTCATGGAATCTGCGGTAAAAAGGTTTATGTCTTACATCATGCAAGTCCCAACACACTCCAAAAGAGAATATGTTTTATTGTGAGTGGTATATGACATGGAATGCAGCACGGAGCTTCTTCACTCTTTAAAAAGGCGCGCATAAGAAAGACCTCACACCTGGACACTCAGTCTGAAGAGAAGCTGGGAGCCCCAAGACATCGATCTTGTGAAGCAAGTGGAAAGGTACAATTACAGGGAGATGAGCCATGACTTGAAACACGTGACAGGATTACTGCAAGTTTTTTCAAACGTGAATCTGAGAGAACTCAACTTTGACAGTAAAGTAACTCTGGAAAAAAAAAAAAAAAAAAAAGAAAAAGAGAGGAGGCTAGGGTCACGGCACCCTAACAGTAGCCATGAAGTTGCATGTGTGTTAACGCCAGTGCTGTTTTGTCAATGTAGTTTCTAGTAACTCTACACATCTGTTTGACCCTAACCTTACCTAACCTGACCTTGATCTTAACGTAACTTTACCTAACTCCAGCCCTAACCATGAGTTAAAAGTAAATTTATAAAACGATTTTTCCCTTTCGTTTGTTTGTTTGTTTTTAAAGATTTAAAAAAAAAAAAAAAAAAAAAAAGAAAACGAGGAAAAATGTTATATGTAAGCGTTACCACCAGCTCTAACCCCCTCCCTTCCTCCACCCCACCACCACCACCCACACACAGACCGAAACATGTCAGCTCTGTGCTGACCCGTAACAATTTCATTTTAGTAAACAAACAAACACCCATAAAGTGCCAGACCAAGCCAACGTCATAGACACCATCAAACCGCAAACAGCAAGGACTTCGTTAGCGTCGATGAGAAAGCGATATGGAAGAGGCGAGAGACTGCTACATACTTCTGAGGTTGGTGACGTTTACAGAAAGATGGCGCGTTCGAAAATGACGTATTGAATGACCTAAAATGTTTTCCCGAACACTTCTTCCAGGTGGTAGATCTGCCTCTTCTCCCATGGTATAGCCGTAACATGTTGATGGCTGGGTTTCCCTCTGTGGTCTTGTTCTGATTAAACGTGATAGTCAGGTTATCTATGACCAATTTACTTTTCAGCCTTCATTAGCACATTTTGTGAGAGAGATGAAACGCAGGCATGTCTTAAGCGGATGAAGAAACAAAAGCATATAGGGGGAATTAGTTCTGATGACGCTTCCTGTCTCCATCGGTTTGTAGTATCATCATCATCATCATCATCATCATCATCACCATCACATTTTTAATATTATTATTATTAATATTATCATCATCATCATCATCATCATTATATTATTATTATTATTATTATTATCCTCTTCCTCCTCCTCCTCCTCGTCGTCGTCGTCATCAATATTGTTATGATTCTGTGGGAGCGGGGGTGAAATACGCCCCAATGGCAGTTCAGATTTTGTCTATTTGTATGGCTTCTGTACTGATTTTGCATTTTCATTTCGAAAAGGGGTCATTGCGAATTTATTTTCCTCAAGAATTGGGAATGAAAGATAAACTGGTTGAATGTTGTTATCGTGCATGAATAAAGTTGTGTTGTGCATGAAAAAAAAAAATATCATTACTATTTTATCACAATATTATTGTCGTTATCATCATCATCATCAGTAGTAGTAGTAGTAGTAGTAGTAGTAGTAGTAGTAGTAGAAGTAGTAGTAGAAGTAGTAGTAGTGTTTTAATCTGCACTCTCTCCACTAAAGCCTTTTCCCTCCTCTTCTTTCATTTCGTAATTCTAGTCTTTTATTCACGCCACAGTCATTATTATTACGATTATCATTCAATAATGATAATAACAACAACAGCAACAATAATAATAATGGTAATAATGTTATCATTGTTTTTCTTCATTATCATTGCTATGATAGTTCTGATCTGTGCCCTCTCCCCTCCAGCCTTCCCCCCCCCCCCCCTCTCTCTCTCTCTCTCTCTCTCTCTCTCTCTCTCTCCTCTCTCTCTCATCTCTCTTCTCATTCACTTAATTCTGTCTTTCATCCGCGCCACAGTTGGCACCCAGATCGAAGAGGAAGGTGACTCTTTGTTCCTCCTTTGTTTCCATTGTTTTGAATGTTAGCTTTTCCTGCCTGGAGAAGACCCAACAGGTTGAAACGCGTAGCATCTGTTTTGTGATTTGTTTGTCCTTTCGTTTGGCGGCTCAACAATTCCTTTTTATTTTTTTTTTGTTTCGCTTTGTTTGTTTTTGTTTGTTTGTTTTTTTTTTTTTTTTTTTTTTTTTTGTTTTGTTTTTTTTTTCTCTTGTCAGATCAGTCTTCAACGTGTATCCTCCTCGAACAGAACGAAGTGAATTCTGTGGACCCCCCCCCCCCCCCCCACCACCCCCCGCCTACCCCCCGCCTACCCCCTACTACCCCCCCCCCCCCCCCCCCCCCCCCCCCCCCCCCCCCCCCCCCCCGCCCACGTGACCTCAGTTTCGGGGTCCTCTCTCTGTATCCATGCCCTTGGTGAGGTTTTTTTCCGTGCGGGGTCACCGGTGTCGGCAAGTTCATGGGAGAGAACTGTTGTGGGAACGGACCCCCCACGTGGTGGGGCTCTCCTGTAGGGAAAGCTCACTCTCACGTTGGCTCTGCGACAACAAGAACGATTGTCGTCAGTAGGGAGGGAGCTTGGTAGGTGGCGTCCTGCGTATTCTGTATCGTAACTGGCATCACGGAACACCACGGAAGTGCCTCGGCAGCAGTGCAGCGTCTCATGTGGTGGGTGGCCTCCTGAGGTCTTGATGCTGACTTGCTCCCTGTGGACTACCGGCGCCGAGGCTTTGGCAGAACAAGCCATGCCATGCAGTCACTGCAGACGCGGGAAGAGGAGGGGGGGAGGGAATGGGGGGGGGGGGGTCTCGGACTGAGCGGCGTAGGTGCACTGACACTGAGGTGGCACGGATGATACAACGGGGGGAAAAATTCTCCAAGGTGTTTCTTCTGTGTGTGTGTGTGTGTGTGTTGTCTACGACCTAGGATTCTGGGATATTTCAATACGATATGACGGGCGGTTACCTGTAGTGGTTGTTGTGAGTGAGGTTCAAGTAAGAATGGAGTGTTGTTCGCATGACAAAGAATGGGGGTCTTCTTCTCATGACAAAGAATGGGGGTCTTCTTCACATAACAAAGAATGGGGTCTTCTTCGCATAACAAAGAGTGGGGTCTTCTTCACCGGAGGAGGGGTGGTGGTGGTCTTCTTCAGCTAGCAAAGAATGCGGGTCTTCTTCACATAACAAAGAATGGGGTTTTTTTTTCTTCACATGACAAAGAACGTGGGTCTTCTTATTGTAACAAAAAATGGGGGTCATCTTCACAAAACGAAGAATCGGGGTCTTCTTCACATTGTAAAGAACGGGAGTATTCTTCGCATAACAAACAAAAAAAAAAAAAAAAAAAAAAAAACAACACACACACACACACACATAAAACGAGGTCTTCTTCACATAACAAAGAATGGGGTCTTCTTCACATAGCAAAGAACGGGGGTATTCTTCGCATAACAAAGAACGGGGGTCTTCTCCACAATACAAAGAATTGGGTCTTCTTCGCATGGCAAAGAATCGGGGACTTCTTCACATAACAAATTATGGGATCTTCTTCACATAACAAAGAATGGGGGTCTTCTTCACATAACGAATTAAGGCGAGCAGGAAATGATGGATTCTCCCGTCGTGTCCGGCGGATGAGTAGGCAGGCAGGTCATCTGCTGATGTGGGTCCTCATGTGGGAATGAAGACCAATTCTTGAGGCACAAAGTCGTCCACAGACGCTGCATGGAATGGAGTCCTGCAAGGATGGGCCCTCGTCTCCTCTGATTTCTTTTTCCTGGATGGCGACAGCTCTGTTGCGCTCAAATGTCTTTTTGTGCCCTGGGTACACTGTACACTGTGTT
>JADBJO010001961.1:295000-302500 GCA_016801955.1 Conus betulinus | reverse complement strand
GTCTGTCAGAATATCATTGGCATCTGGGATAAGGCACAGTGATAACGCATGAAAGCATTTTTTTCCTAAATTACAACACAGATTCTTTGCCTCTCTGTCTCTGTCTGTCTGTCTGTCTGTTGTCTGTCTGTCTGTCTGTCTGTCTGTCTGTCTCTCTCTCTCTCTCTCTCTCTCTCTCTCTCTCTCTCTCTCTCTCTCTGACTCTCTCTCCCCTCTCTCTCTCTCTATCTCTCTCCGTCTCTCTCTCTCTCTCTCTCTCTCTCTCTCTCTCTCTCTCTCTCTCTCTAATATTGTGCGTCTGCGTGTCTCTCTCCGTCCGTCCCCGTCCTTCTCTGACTCTGTCTGTCTCTGTCTGTCTGTCTGTCTGTCTGTCTATCTGTCTCTGTCTATCGTTCTCTCTCTCTCTCTCTCTCTCTCTCTCTCTCTCTCTCTCTCTCTCTTCGTATATACGTAAACATATAACAGTTTCTCTCTCCTTTTTTTTTCCCCTTTTTGTAGTGTGCGGAAATGCGGTAGATGCCCAGCTTCACTTTGGTATCATTCAGCGCAGGCGAACAACAACGAATCAACAACAACAACAATAACAACAACAAACAACAACAACAGTCAAACCCACCACCCACTGTAGCACGGTGGTTAGCGTCGTGGTTTCCAACAAGCGGAGGTCACAGGTTCGGAGTGTGATTCTCAAGAGAGTTTGAGAGAAATCGTGTAGTCCGACGCCTGTGTCGTCATTTACTACTAATAAAAAAAGGACAGATACCATAACACGAAGACGAAGTTTCAACTATCTAGTTTCTAGTTAGGTGTTTAACTGTTTCCAATCCTCTTGAGCTTCACTGCAAAAAGTTGGGTTTGTCGTAATGTGAGAAAGACCAAAGAGAAAATCTGTTATATTATATTCTCCCAGTATTTTCGTCCCCATGCACCCAAATGAAATAGTAACGCGTTGTCTGACTGGCTACCAGACCCCGTTCCACATCCACTTTCCTTTGCTGGCCGGGAGGTCGTGGGTTCAATTCTCGGTGTGTGTTGGTGGGATTTTGCTGTGCGCTGACCGATCGCCACCCAAGGGCTGAGTGTGCTTTGGGCTCCAACGGAAAGGCTGGAGCCACGCAGTCGAGTTTCCCCCACTTGTGAATCTCTGGGAGTGTCGCTCGCTAGAATGTCCTGACAAACCACTGCAGGTGTCTGTGTCTCCGATCGTGATATGAGAGAGAGAGAGAGAGAGAGAGAGAGAGAGAGAGAGAGAGAGAGAGAGAGAGAGAGAGAGAGAGAGAGAGAGAGAGAGAGAGAGTTAACAAAGAAATCGTAGAAGGAGAGAGAGAGAGAGAGACGAATAACAACTAAATCGTACATAGAGGGAAATAATAACAAGAATAAATCCACTTTACAAAGAGTGGGCCCCGTCGGCTGATGGTGAAGGATGACACGCGTACTCATAGCATGCATCCTGCGCGCTGATGATGATGGTCTGAGTGCAAGCCGCTGGGCGCGGGGCAGGATAATGATCTTAAAATTAAAAGAATTCGAAAGACTGTACAGCACAGTACATACATTCTGTTCAAATTTTATTCAGATCCAAGTCAACTTAGACGATCACAGAACTGCTCTGCTAAATCATCATTCCAAACTATTTTGTTAATAAAGGATGGTATGTTACTGCATCCATTATCACAACTTATTATATCATTATTTGCATCAAAATAAAATTCCAGCGGTTGATGGTCGGAATCAATCTTAGCTGAGACTTGAAGACGGCAAGAATTCCTTATAGTATCAAAAAGATCTTCAGGAAACTATGAAATAATCATTTAAGTATGTGCGCGCGCGCGTGAGTGTGTGTGTGTGTAATTGCGTGCGTGGGTGCGCGGTTCTTTAGCGTGTGTGCATGCAGGAGCGGTGGTTTATGTGCAGTGACCATAGGTGTGAGTGCATATCTTAATGTTATTCACATTTGATTACATTTTACATACGAACGCTTTTTAATATTGTTGAATGTTTTATGATCATTGCGAGACAACTTTCCTTTGTATATGAGGACAACAGATTGGAACAGAATAGTAAAGATGGTGATGGGATTTAATGTTTGAGCAAGATGTTAAAGCATGCGTTCACATAGGGAGCATCGGTTTACACACTCTCATTCGACGGACTGTTAGGGACTGGAGTCAAAAACCAATGTTCACTCCAAGGGAAAAGGTTCACTGCGCCGAAACGGCCCCGGCAGAGATTCCAATCCGTACCGCCAGAACACTACAGTTATGAGTCCGACGTTCTATCGACTGAGCAATACTAGACCACCCTCCCCTCCCCCCCTCCTCTCTCTCTCTCTCTCTCTCTCTCTCTCTCTGTCTCGCGGGGGGTGAGCTGATTTCACAGCGCAGAGAAAAAAACGTGCTTTTGGAACGCTCTCGAGTTGCGGAGGATTATTGTCTAATTACTACGTTAATTATTGGAATAATCAAGTCACTTTCAATCACACTGAACTGGTGAAAAGTGTGCTGATCACAGTGATGTAAAATTAGTGACTAAAACTGTGACCATGCCTGTGAACTCACTGTGTTTTCGTGCTGCCTGCGGCCTGTTTCTGCCCACTTACCACAGCTTCATGGCCAAGCGAGTTCAGCTGGTCGTGAAAATGCGCATCAGGGTGATCACTGTGCGAAACCGAGAGGAGCTACTTCTTTTCGTTTGTGTGGCTGCCTATTTCTTGTGCTGTGGTGACGTTGAGGTGAACCCTGGCCCTGTAGATAGGGATGCCAATAGCACAGAAAGCACAGACAGTGACAGTGTGACTGGTAGCAGTGACACTGACAAGACTTCCGCTCGTCCCCCCTTTGTGCAGCTGATTCGGGTTTTCTACCCGATTTCGCAAAGCAGTTACTGGAAGCAGTGCACTTACAGCGTGAACAGTCCCAGACTCTTTCTAATGATATGTCACTCCTGCGGAAAGATCTCAGTTCCATCAAAGCGGACATTTCGTATGTCAGAACGAAGTGTGATGACATAGGGAGGCGCTGCGACAGGCTGGAGGAAGAGAATGAGCGCTTGTCTTCGTCCGTGAAGGAAACCCAAGAAGATGTTGACGAACTTTTCTGCGCCTGCAAACAGAACGAGGACAATCTTTCCACGTTGTTTTCTGAAATAGAAACTATGAAAACCGAGATAGATGGTCTGAAAGAACACTGTGATATTCTGGAAGCTTTCTCCAGAAGGGATAATCTCCGCTTGTTTGGTGTGCAAGAGACAGAACAATTTGAGAGCTATGACTCCTGTGCCAGACTGGTTGTTGACACACCGAACAGTGTGGAAAGCACCGAAGCAATGGACGGCAGATGACATTGCACGAGCTCATGGAGTGGGCGAAAAAACAGAAATGGGCCAGCCAAAGCCCATGATTGCCAAATTCAGTCGGTCGGTGGAGGGACAAGATGGCAGTCATCACGAACCGGGAGTACCGAGCCGGGTTGGAGGGGCAAGGTGTGTGAGGGTGGCCAACGACCTCACCAGGAAGCAGGCCGGCATCGTTGCGGAGGCGAAGAAGGAGGGGAAGGTCGCATTCTTCAGGCGAGGAAAGCTGATGGTGGTGGTGCCTAGACCTGATCCCTGGACTTACGCTGAAGTAGCAGCAGCAACAAACGACGACACCGACGCCGACGCCGGAGATACGTCAACCAACAACCCGGCCATGGAACAGCCCAAGTACAACGCATCACGTCGCGGAGGTCATGAGGGCACAGGTCACGACATCAGCGGAGGTCATCGGTACGGAAGTGCACGTGGTGGATACGTAGTAGTGCGTGTGGTGGTGAGAGCAGTTCACGTGGTGGTGTCAGTAGTGCTTGTGGTGGTGGTAGTAGTGGTGGTGGTGGTGGTGTTTGTGGTGGTGTCAGTGGTGTCAGTGGTACTCGTGGTGTTAACGACAGAGCGCGTCGCGGTGACAACAGTGCCCGTGCTGGTGGTGAGAGCAATGTGCGTAGTGGCCACAGTGACAACAGAACATGGCGGCAGTCGACACACTGGAGTAAACGTGACTCAGCTCCGTTCCAGCCAGTCCTCCCCTGTCAACAAGTTATCCCCGGCAAACAACCCCACCAAGCCCCGGCGATCAACACGGACTAACCCACAGGACAGGGTAGGGTCATCTTGATGAACTGACTTTCCTTGTGTATAATGTAGAAAACCTGTACTCTAAGTTAAGTGATATGTCAGTCATGAATTATGTTTCTTCTTTTGATATTGTTTGTCTAACTTAAAGTTTTGTGGACAATAAATTGACTTTAATGGTGTTTTTTCATGATCATGTCAAGTTTGTTGCCCCAGCCGGAAAAAACTATCTCGACATGGTCGAAATTCAGGCGGCGTTTTGCTCCTAATAAGAAAGTCATTAGATAGCTTTTGTGTCGAGGGTCGAGGTAAACTGTTGTAATACTGTTGCTGTTAGAGTTGACAATCTGTGTTCAACCAGGATAAAGATATTCTTTTACTTGGTTGTTATGTTGTTCCAGAAAATGGACCGTTGTATGACCAAATGGAAATTAAAGACGGTATTGTTATTTTGGAGGAGAGTATTCTACAGATTACAGAAAATCATGATTTTCATGTTATATGATAGTTGGTGACCTTAATGCCAGAACTGCTTGTGATCAAGCTAGACTCGAATCAATGTTGAATTATTCTCCCAGTTCTGATTACGACGTCATGGATGAAAACATTGTGATTGGGGGGTTTTGAAGAGGAAATCAAAAGATGTTTGTAGCAATAATTTGGCAAATCCTTATTAAATATGTGTTTTCAGTTAAATTGCATCATAGTCAATGGTTTATGCCCTAGTGACTCTAATGGTGAGTTCACATATGTTTCGCCGCATGGCTGCAGTGTGATAGATTATGTGGTCATCTCGGAAGATATGTTTTTAACACAGTCTTGTGATTTATGCGTCAGCGATAAAATTGACTCATGGCATTTACCTGTGGAATTCAAATGGAAGAATGTTTGTACGGAAAGTGATAGCAATAGAGAGATTGTGATGCTGAAAATGATAGTACTGAAAATCGCATCGTATGGTCTGAATGCTGTGCATTTCAGTACGAAGAAGAACAACAGTCTGTACACTTTTAACAATGCCTACAGAATGCTTATTCGGAACTCGATAACAGTTCTATTGTAACATTTACAAGTTCACTGTGCAGCGCTGCTGCGTGCATGATCAGAAAAGTAGGAACAGGCAAAAAGAAATGCAGCTGGTTTGATGACGAATGTGAGAGGAAAAAAAAAGAGAAAGGTAAGACAATCGTTAAGGACATTTAAACGGTTAAAGAAATATAACCATGAAAAGAAAGAAGCGTATGTTAAAGAAAGGAAGGAATATAAAGATTTACCTAACAAAAAGAAAAAAAAAATGATTTTGATCAAGCGAGATTAGAAAAATTGCAGCAGTCCGTTGACAATCCTAAGCTGTTTTGGCAAACAATCCGATCAGTGAACAGAAAATCGGTTATTTATAACACAATCACTTCAGAACAATGGTATAAACACTTCTTTAGTGTATTCAATGAAACAAATTGCGAGGAACAGATTGGGGAAATTGATGTCACGGAAGATACTAATGATAACACATCAGACATAATGTTCAATAGCCCTCTTTTCAGGCAGGAGGTTGTCACCAGTATAGGTAAACTCAAAGCCGGGAAAAGCGCAGGGCTAGACAAAATCGTTACTGAAGTGTTAAAACATGTTGATGCCTCAGTTGTTGATTTCCTCGTTGTTACTTTAATAAGCTGTTTGATATGGGAGTCTTTCCTATTGAATGGTCTAAATCTATTATTGTACCTTTGCATAAGAAGGGAGACGTAAACCAGCCAGACAATTATCGTGGTATTGCCCTAACAAGTGTTGTTAGTAAAGTGTATACACAGATACTAAATAAAAGAATAACGAAATGGGCAGAACAAGAAAGCAAGATCATAGAAGAGCAAGCAGGTTTTAGAGCAGGGTACAGTACTGTCGATCACATTTCCTCAGAGGAGAAGCCCCCTTCAAAGCAGGTGTTTCGGCCCTTATCTCCTGACACTCTACGGGGGGTTGGGCCACACCGGTTCATGACTCCGGATGTCCCTCTGCTGCCCCTTTTTTTTCCCATCTTGGGACGAGCCATGGCTGGGATTCGAACCCATGACCCTCTGGACATACTCATTTTCCACTTAATGACTCGCGCGCACTAACCACTGAGCCACTAGGACACCTGATATTTGTAGGAAAGTTAAGCCTTATGAAGTTCACTTTTGTTCCTCCTTGACCAGATCCAGCTTGAATACCCCTCTGCTGCTTCTGCCATTGCTTTCAGGGCTCTGGCTTTTTCCCTCCCTGCAACTGAGAGCTGTTTCAGGAGGCTGTATGCAGACGTTCCTACAAACCCCTTAGCTCCAATTTCTGCAGTGAGGACTTTGGCCTGATAGCCTTCTCTCGTTTGCCAGATCAGCATACTTTTCCGTCTTGTAGATTTGAGCTGCCTCCATTCTGTTCTCATATGGAACCGTGAGCTTGATCATGATCAGCTGCTTGGTTGACTGAGAGTGGACTACTCTTGCTGATGATCTCTGGGTGACTCTTCCATTCTGGGAGGTCTGCAGTGCACTCCCAATCATCTGCCCTGTCCAGCAGACTCTGCCTGCATGTTCCGAGTGGCACTGTTATTCTTGGCCATGATTCGCTGCCTCCTGCCGTGAAGAATGTTGCGGGTGCTTTTGGGTCCTTGAAGCATATACGATAATGTTTTTGGCATGTGTGCGTGACAAGTGTAATTATTCTGATTGCTTTGAATGTCCTAGAGGTGTGAAATAAGGCAGTCTGCTGAGTCCCCAGTTATTTTCTTTCTTTATAAATGAACTGGCTACTGAGGAAAACATGGTATGCAGTTAATCCCTAGGCCCTGGTGCTACTGAAATATCTCTATTGTTATTTGCGGATGATGTTGTTCTGTTATCTGATACAGTCATTGGACTTCAAAATCAACTGAACTGTTTAGAAAGAGAACCTGACCGTTTGGCTTTAACTGTTAACCTTGAAAAGACAAACGTAATGATTTTTAGGAAGGGGGGGACATTCAGCCTCTATGGAAAAATGGTACTATGGGAATGAAGTGGTTAAAGTAACGAATTCTTATAAATATTTGGGCATGCTCTTTACGACAAAATTAAGTGTAAGTTCTGCTCTGTCGGAACCCTGTAGAAAATGGGAAAAAAAAAGAGTTATAGAAATCATAAAATCTCTGAAAAAACTGAGATCAATAGATGCACGTTGTGTTCTGGAAACTCTTTGATTCGCAAATTGAACCTATCTTAACATATGCAGCTGAAGTCTAGGGTCTAGAAAATGATTGCAGACAAATCGAAATTGTACACACCTTTGCTATATAAAGATTCCTAAACGTCCCCCTGCATGCCTCAAAACAATCTGGTGTTTGGGGAAACCGGAAGGTACCCACTGTATCTTAGG
>JADBJO010001961.1:285000-287500 GCA_016801955.1 Conus betulinus | reverse complement strand
GGAGGTGACAGATGACCAGTCCTGGTAAAGAGGTCACTGTGGGAGGCGGTAAAAGAGGTCACTGTGGGAGGTGGTAAAGAGGTCACTGTGGGGAGGTGGTAAAGAGGTCACTGTGGGAAGTGTGGTAAAGAGGTCACTGTGGGAGGCGGTAGATGACCAGTCCTGGTAAAGAGGTCACTGTGGGAGGTGGTAAAGAGGTCACTGTGGGAAGTGGTAAAGAGGTCACTGTGGGAGGTGGTAAAGAGGTCACTGTGGGAGGTGGTAAAGAGGTCACTGTAGGGGGTGGTAAAGAGGTCACTGTGGGAGGTGACAGATGACCAGTCCTGGTAAAGAGGTCACTGTGGGAGGTGGTAATGAGGTCACTGGGAGGGTGTAAAGAGGTCACTGTGGGAGGTGGTAAAGAGGTCACTGTGGGAGGTGGTAAAGAGGTCACTGTGAGAGGTGGTAAAGAGGTCGCTGTGGGAGGTGGTAAAAGAGGTCACTGTGGGAGGTGGTAAAGAGGTCACTGTGGGCGGTGGTAAAGAGGGTCGCTGTGGGAGGGGTAAAGAGGTCACTGTGGGAGGTGGTAAAGAGGTCACTGTGGGAGGTGGTAAAGAGGTCACTGTGGGAGGTGGTAAAGAGGTCACTGTGGGAGGTGGTAAAGAGGTCACTGTGGGGGGCGGTAGATGACCAGTCCTGGTAAAGAGGTCACTGTGGGAGGTGGTAAAGAGGTCACTGTGGGAGGTGGTAAAGAGGTCACTGTGGGAGGCGGTAGATGACCAGTCCTGGTAAAGAGGTCACTGTGGGAGGTGGTAAAGAGGTCACTGTGAGAGGCGGTAGTAGATGACCAGTCCTGGTAAAGAGGTCACTGTGGGAGGTGACAGATGACCAGTCCTGGTAAAAAGACGTCACTGTGGGAGGTGACAGATGACCAGTCCTGGTAAAAGAGGTCACTGTGGGAGGTGGTGGTAAAGAGGTCACTGTGGGAGGTGGTAAAGAGGGTCACTGTAGGGGGTGGTAAAGAGGTCACTGTGGGGGACAGATGACCAGTCCTGGTAAAGAGGTCACTGTGGGAGGTGGTAAAGAGGTCACTGTGGGAGGTGGTGGTAAAGAGGTCACTGTGGGAGGCGGCAGGCGACCAGCAAACCGCACGCCGGAGGGGGTCAGTCGATAATGGCCCGTCTTACAACAGGAACTTCACCCAACACCACCAACCACCCACCACCCACCTACCCACCACCCACGCACCCCGACACGACCAGTCTCTCCTTGTCCCCCACCCCCACCTTCCCCTACCCATCCTTTTCCTCTTCTTCCCCCTATCGGCCTCTCACTCCTTCCACCCTCCCCCCCCCCCCCCCCCCACACACACACACATCCTTCACACTCCATCTCCAACCTAAGTTCAGTCTCAACGTCCGATGGCGAGCAATTAGTATCCCGCATCATGCTCCTCGCCCCACTCCTCCGGGGGAAAAGAAAACTGGAAGGCCGGGGAGAGTACGTTGGAAACGAGGAGGTTATGGAAAGGGGGGGGGGGGGGGGGTCTGGTTAGTATGTCGTGTGGAGAGGGGGAGGGGGAGGAAAGAGGACGAAGGATGGGGGTGGGGGGTGGGGGTTCAATAAAAGGTATACACGATACAAAAAAAGGAGGGTTGAAATGGGGGAGGGGGGTAGAGGGAGGGGAGGCTCAATGAAATAATGTTTAATTCAATGATCTTGCTCGAGCCATTTGTCTGACACTTAGCGTAGACCTACTAGTGGTGGATAAATCGATTTTTTTTGTCAGTTGTGTGTGTGTGTGTGTGTGTGTGTGTGTGTGTGTGTGTGTGTGTGTGTGTGAGTAGGTGTTGTTCCTCAATTTAACGTCTTCTCACTAAAAGTGATATCAGACGGTGTGGTAATGGTGTGTGTGGTATGTGAATGCGTGCTTATGAAAAGAATGGTGGAGGGATAGAGGAAAAGCGTGTAGAAGTTTGAATACTACTACTACTACGTGTGTGTGTGTGTGTGTGTGTGTGTGTGTGTGTGTGTGTGTGTGTGTGTGTGTGTGTGTGTGAAGTAAGTTAAAAAAAAAAAAATCAAAATGTTGCAGCGAATAAGTAAGATGTTTGGCTCTTTTACAGAAAGCCGTCTATGATAAGAAAAGAACAACAACAACAAAATAAAATAAAATAAAGAAAAAAAAACAAAGAAAATGATATACATGAATTGAAATTATGAAACAGAAATAAACAAACACACAATAAAATCTTTGGACAGAGGGAATATGTTATATGTGTATACCCTGCCATCCAATCGCATGCTCAAAGACATTCGAAAATACACCCCCACTGGTAATCATACACAAAAAATACATAGAACTACGTACATTTGTGTACATAGTCACACACGTAGAACATATCTTACATGTGATTTTTTTTTATGATCTTCATATGTGTGTGTGTGTGTGTGTGTGTGTGTGTGAGTGTGTGTGTGTGTGTGTGTGTGTGTGTGTGTGTGTGTGTGTGTGTGTGTGTGT